>ML780475.1:68144-84506 GCA_009831015.1 Picea engelmannii
AGGAGTTACTCAGCATGGCTTTGGCTAGGAAGAGGCATGAGTTGGCCTGATGCCAGGTAAACCTGTATGGTGCATTTTAGGGTTATAACACTTACCTTGATGTAGAGGTTTTTGTCTGGACTTCCTTTTCTCAACCCTGCCTATTATATATATTTATCTACTCTAGAGTACCATGCTCTAGGATCCTGTTTTAGACCATACAAGGCCTTCTTTAATTTACACACATAATATGCGTTCTCTGACAACTAAATCCTTCTGGCTGTTCAATGTAGACTTCTTCTTCGAGTTCCCCATTTAGAAAAGTTGATTTTACATCCATCTGCTACACCTTAATATTTTTGGAGCATGCATAAGATAAAAGCAATCAGATTGCTTCCATTCTGGAAACTGGAGAAAATGTCTCTTCAAAGTCGATTCCTTCAACCTGTGCATATCCTTTACATACCAATCTAGCTTTGTTCCTTGTAACCTGTCCATCATCATTCAATTTATTCCTGTATACCCACTTTGTGCAGATCACATTCTTATCCTTTTGTCTTAGAAACAATTACCAAGTTCCATTTTTATCTATTTGATCCAATTCTTCATCCATGGCCTTATTCCAAAATTCATCCTTGGTGGCCTCTTCAAAACAGGTTGGTTCAATCGTAGATGTGAGTGGTAGGTGCATTTGTTTTGGTGAACGTTGTTGGGCCCAAGATATCATCATTTTTATGATGGTTATTATACATTTTTTCCGCATGTACATATATGTTTTGCACATTTTGAAGGAGATTTTTGAAGAATTTTATGATAAAATGGTATAATCGGCATAAAGTACATGTAATTTGTATTTTATGATTAAATCAAGTTTAATTTATCATGTTTTTATGCTTCCAAGAGTTAATTCATGTTTTTCTGCTATTATAGGGAAAAACACACCATGTTTCTTGATCCGACACTTGATCTGACATTTGATCCAACACTCATTTCTGTACCCGATCCGGCACTCGTTCCAGCACCCAGTATTGCACAAAAACGCAAGGCAAGTTGGCGGTTATGGTATTGGCAGACAATGATGGACAAATCAAGCACATGGGTTTTCTTTATCATCGCTCCCTCCAGCTACTAAGCTCAAGACAACTCGATTTTAGTTGTCCAAAGAGGGTGATTATTGGCTTCCTCCGTTTTGTTAGTTATGGCCACATTTATTGTATTTTTCCGAATTTAGAGGTGGTTTGACCCTCCTTTGGTTGACCACTTGGTTTGTAAACCTCTAAATACTACCAGGATGGTCATTAGATTGTTAAGAAAGTATAATAGCCATCAGATTGGAGATAAACTCATTGTACTCTGTTTTTTATTTTTCACATTGGCAGAATAGTGTCTAAACTGCATTTTCAACTTTCATGGTGAATTCGGATTGTTGAAGTTCATGGTGTGCTTGTAGAAGGTAGCCATGACTTGTTGGGGGGCCCACCAGTAGTCTGGTGATTGTTCTTATGTTTATTTACGCATTTCGTAATATAAATTTCTCTTTCTTATTTCCTGTATGTACATGTTTTTACTTAATTAATTAGTTTGTTGTAGCTCATTGTTTTACTTCTCTTTTGCAGGTTAGATGATGATATGTGAAACTATGTGTCGATTTGATAGACTAGGAATAGGCTTGCAAGTCTCATTACTAATTTTGCATGCAATTAAAAAGTCTCTCTCTCTTTACTAACCCTCATATGCATTTAAATGTTAAATCTTGCTTTCTTTTACAATTTTACAGTCAGGTTTAGAATAGATTTTTAATTAGAACAAAACATAGTTTTAATTTGGGTTTTCTTTGACAGGGATGTTGATGGATGGATAGATTTAATTCCCATTCTTAGTTATAGTTTTCTTACTTCACTTTTAATATTTCATTTGCTTCGTTATTTGTTAATGTAATTGTCAATTTACTTCTTGATATCATAGTTTAATTTATGTTTTTAATTCATCATGGCTTGAATGATTAGAATAGACATAACATAGTTTTCCTTTACGCAATTTCCTTTCATAGATTAAAATGCAATTAAATTTCTTAGTTAAATAATGATAATCTCATTATGTTGTCAATGGTTTATACATGAATATGCAGGGTATTTAACATTACTTTTATCATGGCTAAGTTTTCATTGGACTGTTTACTTCACACCTTTCATTTTTCCATTGAAATTAGTATTGAGATTATACCATTAGAACTGTCCTTTGTTGTCAAGTTTCATCGAGATATCATCTGTCACCACCGAAGGCATTCACACAACCACGAGCATTACATTTGAGTGTTTCATAGATTAAAGGTAGTTTCTTGCTTCCGTAGATTAGAAGAGATAGTTTCTTGTTTCCATAAGTTTAGTTAGTAGTCTTTCTTGCTTTCAATAGAATAGATTTCCTTTCATGTATTGCATCGAGCATTTAGATTTCTTTTCACGCATGAGAAATAGTTTTGCATTAAGCATTTAGTTCACTTGCCTCTTAGGCTAGATAGTTGTTCCATGAGAAGTCTTTGCTTACCTGTCCCTTTGCTTTAGTAGGATAGATAGTTGTCTTTGCGTACTTGTCTTTTTCTTTAGTAGGTTAGTTAGGTGTCTTTGTTTACTTGTCTATTTTCTTTAATAGGTTAGCTAGGTGATTTTTCTTACTTTCTTATTTAATTTATTTCATAGGGTATTTTCTCATTGAATGTAGGTTGGCAAGTTAAAAGTAGTTTTCTTTCATCATTTGCTTAGTATGCTTAGTAGTTTACCTTTCCTTATTACCATGAACTAGTTTGTTTTGAATAGGGTTTTTACTTGCTTTCTTAGGAACTATCCATCAGTCCTTGGCCCAAAAGTACTTAGATTACCTAGTTTCAAGTTGCTTAGTAGGGTTTTCTCATTAGATAGGTTTGCTTGAGTATATTAGCCTTAGATAGCTACTTTCCTTAGTTAGACTATACTCCTACCAACCTTTTACCTTTGGCATATATTTTTCTACAACTCTAAGTTTACTTACCCTGGGTTGACAATTTAATTGAGGATAGTTTAGTGTCCTTTTTAGTACATATAAATCACCTAAAAATTTGGTGTCGTTTTTGGGGAATTGTCTTAGGGTAAGAAGTAATTAGGAATTAGATCATCCTTAGAACTTAACATTAGTTTGGTGGCGGGGGAACTTTAAGACGAAAAGTAAGAACCTGCGCATCTGCTATAGCTGGTTCCCCCAAACCCAATAGTAGTTTTTCTTTTTGTTGCTTTCATGAATAGACCTAGGAATTAAATGGTAGATTTTTCTTCTTGTTTTTTCTTTTTTTCATGAATAGGCCTAAAGAACCACAAGGTAGATACATTAAATCAAAATCAAACCTTTCAACCAAGGTTCCTTTCGATCTCTTTGGGGGAAGGAATGTTCTGCTTATAAAATCTGCAGACCGATACTGAAAAACAAGAGCTAGCTCAACCCAAAGAGCTAAAATAGTCTCTGAAGGGACTAATACAGGGAGCACTATAGAACAAGAAATTGAGGCATTAATCATACTAGGATAGGAGGCAAGACCACTCGAGTCTTCCATAGAACCAAACAATACAACCTTTACTTTTACACCACCACCAAGGTACCCTAAGTTTAAGGATATCATAGACCCTGAATAGGTGAATCTTTTGTTTGGTAGCTCAGCCAATGTAATTATGTCTCAAATTGACATAGAAACTTTGGCACCGATAATCTCAACCGGCTCGAGTAGAGTCCCAGACATCCAATCAGTAGGAAGACCTTTTCATCAAAGAGAAACTTTGTTCTCTTCAAAGATAAAACCACTTAGGTACTCTCTTTTTGGAAACCAAGACAATATGGGTGATCAGGAGGACCATAACAATGTAATACATGGGGAGGAAGAAGAAACTAGAAACCAAACTGAAACTACCTTTGGATTTCCGATTTTAGACACCACTCCAAATGTCAACATGAAGAATATTCCTCTCTCAGCATTGCCTACCTTTTATGGTAAAAACAATGAAGATCCAGACACCTTCCTATTTTAATTTGACATCTTGTGTAGGAGCTACAACTATGTGCAATATGCCCAGAAATCAAAACTCTTTCCTGCCACCCTCAAAGACACTGCATTAAGATGGTTCATGTAGTTGGGAGAATCTAGTATTAGGTCTTGGGAATCCATGAAAGGCATCTTTCTTAAGAATTACCAAGACTACTACAAGACCAAAGAGTCTCGTAATGACATCTTTAAAGTCCAACAGTTATAAGACGAGACCCTCGAAGACTATATGGAAAGATTTGGTTACATCTCCCAGAAGTCAAAATACCATGACCTCCTAGAGGATGCAGTTAGGGCTCTTTTCCTTAAGGGAATTTCAGAAGAATATTTAGAGATGCTTAACCTGATGGCATGAGGTGATATTTATCATAAACCATTTGCTGAAATATGTGAAATGTGTAAAAACTACTCAAGGAGTATAGACAAAATAGGAAAGAATGTTTGGGACCCTTACAATAGAAGCTTAAAACCAGTTAGTTCAGGTGGTATTACAAGAGCAGAGATAGGGAACCTTATAGAAAACTTCAACACATACATCCTAAGCACAATAGGTTCCTATTTGGACACCCTTAAACTCAAAAAGAAATAGGAGGAGAATGCAGCAATGAGCATATATTTCCCAAGATGCAGAAGGAAGCATTCCTCAAGGAATGCCCATTAGATAACATTTCAGTTTGCGGATTATGTACAAAATACCATTCAACTGAGAAATGTCCATCCTTGCCTGGTTTATTAGCCATATATAGGAGTGGAGATCCTGGGGACTCTTCTTATGTACCTAGGAGGCCGTGGAAGCCTAGGAATCAATCCACCTACCCAGATCTACAGTCTCAAGTTCCACCCTATTATCAACAACAACAGTGGAACTCACCAGGTTGGAAAAATTGGTCTACTCAGTACCAACATCCTTGGATTCAAGGATGGAGAGGAGGACACAACCAAGGAAACCCTCAAGCTCCACATATCCCTATGTACAGCCATACTTATCCTCAGTTCTCATCAAACACTCTGTAGCTTCTGCCAGGTTTTGTTCCACCACCTTTACCTCCTATCCCACAACAACAACTGCTACAATTTCAAAATGCAATCTCCCCAAAACTGACACTATTACCAGCACAGCTAGTGCCGAATCCAAATAATAATCCCTCTCAACCTCTTAACAACGTTGATATGTAGGCCTTCCCAACAGATGTCATTACTCCTGTTCCATTACAAGAAATTCAACTAAGATCAGGAAAAGTTCTAGATAGGCAGAGACCTTCAGTAGTCATCTAGGAAGAAGAAGAAGAAGAAACCATCCAGCAACCCACAGATGACACTAGGTGGGAAGATGGTATTATCTCGAGGAATCAAGAACCCAAGCTTCCCCAAAATGAACCTTCACAAATTATGAACGTCCCTCCTTATCGAGACTGATTGGTAATCGAGAAACCTACCACCCGACCAAAATTTGACATTTTGAATGAGTTGAAAAAAAATTATGTCAAGATTCCCCTGCTTCAAGCTATTAAATACATTCCAATCTACAGTAAGGTAGTCAAATAATTATGTATCAAGAAGCCAAGTAGGAAGCAAAAGGACCCTCCTACAATACACTTGGTAGGAGGACTCTCTGAGTACATATTAGAGCAGCCAAAGATAGAAAAATATGGGAATCCATGAAACCCCGTAGTGGCCATAACTATTAAGGAGGTCTCTATCAAAAACATTCTCATAGGTCTAGGGGCGGCCATCAATGTTATGAGCGCTACTACCTTGGAACAATTATAGTTACAACCTCTTCTTCAGCCTACCCCAACAATTTTGGAATTAGCAGATAAGACTAGGGTTATACCTAAAGGGATTTTAGATGATTTCATGGTTCTTTAGCTTCATGGGAGTACCCCATAGATTTTCTTTTCATTCATTCAAAGGATCCTGCCCGAGGCCATCCCTTTATTTTGGGAAGACCTTGGCTAGACACAGTCAATGCATTTATTGCCTATAGAGAAGGAGAAATGACCATCTCAAATGGTCTCTCTATCCAGAAGCTCACCATTTACCCTCCATATCAACCTATTATGGAAAATATATGGTGGCTTGAATGTCCATACGAGAAAAAAGAATGGTAAGAACCCATATTCCCTAGTGACCATGCAAGGGCACTTAAGGAGCATACAATAGAAAATGTGTTAAACCAATTCATTTCTGCTATTACATGTGTGGATTTTCCATAGTCTTTTCCCCAATTTGAGTACATGTTTGGGGAAGAATTTCAAGAACAATTAGACCCATCCATTTTTTCTTCGACATCTTTTATTTTCAAAATAATTGAGTCTACCATGTCTTATACTATGCCCTGTGAGATTAGTCCAGGGAAATTTTTACATATAAACTTCGAGCTAGATACAGACCAACAAAAACGGTTAGTATATATCCTTAAAGAACAATCATGAGCATTTGCCTGGGAATACATTGACATGAAGGGTATACACCCTGATACATGAATCCATCATATATACACCCAGGGGGAAGTGACACATGTTAGGAAACCCCAGAGAAGGATGAACCCAACACTCAAAGACATAATCAAGGAGGAAATCCAAAAGTTGTTAAATGTAGAATTTATCTATCCCATCTCCAACAGTAAGTGGGTATCCCCATTTGTAGTGGTCCCAAAGAAAGTGATCGGGAAATGGAGAATTTGTGTTGATTTACGGGAACTCAACAAGGCCACTCTAAAAGACTACTTTCCTCTTCCTTTCATTGACCAAGTTCTAGATACCTTGTTTGGAAAGGAGTATTTCTCCTTTCTAGATGGGTACATCAGGTACAACCAGAGTCTTATAGCACTTGAGGACTAGGAAAAGACTATCTTTACCTATCCTTGGGGCACCTATGCATATAGGGTCTTACCATTTGGATTGTGTAATGCTCCTGCCACATTTCAACAAGCAGTATTAGGGATATTTTCCGATCTTATTCATGATTGTGTGGAGGTCTACATGGATGACTTCACAGTTTATGGAAACACTTACCAGGAAGACTTAGACAAGTTAGAAAATGTCCTCATCATATGCTAGGAAATGAACCTATCCCTAAGTCATGAAAAAATGAAAAAGGTTGTTAATTTAAGGAGTGGTTCTAGGACATCATGTTTCATTTGAAGTAATAAAAGTCGATCCTGCAAAGATTGAGGTCATTATTAGACTTCCACCCCCCAAGACCCAGAAAGAGGTAAGAATATTTCTTGGACATGCCGGATATTACCGGTGGTTTATTGAAAATTTTACAAAGATTGTTGCACCTATGTTTGGATTATTGATAAAAGATGTTGATTTTGTTTGGACCGAGCAGTGCCAAAATGCCTTTGAAACCCTTAAAGACAAACTTTTTGTGGCACCAGTTCTTAGAGGGACCAATTGGACTCTCCCATTTCATATATCCACTGATGCCTCCGACACTGCAATCAGACGGGTATTAGGGAAGAAAGAGGACCAACAGTTGTTACCCATGATTTTGGTCATCATGATGATGTATTGATGATGGTGTACTCAGGCTCCTCATAAGAACTTTCTCCTGAGAAAAGTTATATTCATCTCTTCCCAGAAAACTCATTTTTGAAGAGATTTCATAGGTTGCTAGTATCCTAGGGTGCGAGAATGCCTGATTCTCGCAGGCTTCCTTAAACTGGGGTGAAAACTTCTCGCACTGTGTAACATATCTAGGGTGAAAACCTTCTCTAAAGCATGGAAAAAGATGAATTCTCGATGTTTCTAGAAGGGAATCTTCTAGAAGAATGGGTTGGCATTCGAATGGTTATCCTTGTACTAGATTCCCTGATATTGTGGGATCATTCTTATCTAAGTAACCATCTCATTCTCTCCTATATATTGATGGAATTCTCATGGAAAAGGTTAAGCAAGATTCATTGGAGAATTGGTGAAAGAATTGTGTGGAGGAATTATCTTGAACAAGAGCTTGGAGACTCTAGCAAGTCTATCAAGAGGATTTGATCTTCTTCATACAAGGATTGAGAAAGTGTGTGTGTGTTGGAGCCAAGATCCATCGAAAAGAAGCTTGCGACATCAAGGAAATCAGGTTGTAATCTTTACTTTCAATTAATATGATACAGTGGCATGTCCCTTTCTCATAAAGCTATTCTCACTTTATTGTGTAATTCCTTGATCATACACATAAGTTGATAGTTGAATATATTTTTCTATCTTCACTTTGGTTGGTTTGTGTTGTCTTGGTCTTGACCTCACGAGAGCACCAGAGCAAAGCGGGAGCAACAGAGACCCTAGGAAGCAATATAAAGGTATGCTACTTGTTCCTTCCTACTAGCTAATTCAATGGTCAAAACTTAGGGAAAGAGTCATGTCCTATCCTATTTTGTTCTAGATCCAGGTGGATCTAGGGAGATCTGTTAGTGTTTGCACCTACCGATTAGTCCGATAACAAAATTGGCGACCATACTAGGGAGTTTAACCTGTTTTCTTGTGCTTTTTGGTATTTTTCCTTGGCAATTTTCTATTGCCCTACCTTTCTCCATTCATATCAATCTCTGAGTCATCAGGATACCCTGATAGACCCTCTGGGTCTAGAGGCCTCTTCAAATTTTGTTTCATTTTCCAAAAATTTGACTAGTTTCAGAGGTTCTCGCACTGCACTCCATAGTAGCTTGCGAGAACATACTGAGTTCTCACCCTACCTTTAGGTTCAATGCAAGGTTCTCACACTCTGCTCAAGGATCACCTACGAGAATCACTCATTCTCGCACTGTGTAACACCCTCAGCCTGCGAACCCATTTTTTCAAAGTTTTGGATTCGAGTTTTTGCATCTTGAATTGCCCAGATCAGTTTAGATGCCTACAAAGAGTTTCTTGGACCATTGATTGATGTTCTTCTTGTCTTCATTTTCATGCATGAATAGTCTTAGGATTTTAAAGGCTCTTCCTGTCACTTGTTCTTGAATTTCGTTTCTTGACTTTTCTTGGCAAAGCCATACTCTTTGATTTCGGAATCTGAGTGTGCTTGTTTGGTTAAGGACCGACGATTGGTTGAAAGTTGAGTTTCTTGGTCTTTATCATTTGCTTATTGTTTGAAAGATCACTTTTCTTCTGCGAATGAAGAGACTAGATTGATTTGCTTCTTATTTTTGTTTTCATTGAAAGAGTGGTTTGGGTTTTTATCATTGCTTGTTCATTGGTTTTTGATTTTCTGTACTCTCACTATCATGGTGTGGGTCCTTTTTGAAAAGTGAACAAAGTTTTTCTTTCAAAAATCATTTTCGTTTTCGAAAACATTGAAAATCAATTGTTGAAATTATTGAAAAAGAAACAATATAGATTTGTTATTGATGCATGATTTTTTGCATTTGCATTTTAAAGGAAATTGTGTCTTGTAGTTCCAAGTTAGATCCAAAACACTTCTCTCTCCCTCTCATACATAGGATTCATTGAACAAAAATCAATATATTTCATTCTCATCCATGCATCGTTGGGTTAGATTTTTATACAACATCAGTTTCATCTCCGTTTCCTTTGAGTAAACAACAACTCTTAATAACACTGTGCAATTGTAAAATTTACCTAGTAACTCTTTTCTAGGGCTCTATTACACCAACATTTAGCTAGGCTAGCGCTTTGGAGAAGGAAGAGAGATACACTCTCCAAAGAACAAAACACACAATAGCATCTTGTGTTAAGGAGTGTTAAATTCCATTTGCAACATCTTGTCCTGGGAAGCCCTTCTCACACAAGGGTCAAGCACGAGGTCGCATTGATATTGGTAGAGTTACTCAACCTACTTTGTTGATATCAGTGTAGAGATTGCATGTATTACGAGGATCACTCGGAGGTATACCCACAATGATGAGTGGAAGCCTTTTGAGTTGATTTCCGGCTAGATACCCTGCCTTTGCATGTGGATCGGACTGTCGACTATCCCCCCAGGCTTTATTGTTGTTGGTGGTAACCTTAGTGGCCTATATTTTTAGGTTCTTACACGAGGTGACTGTGAAGGGGAAAGTCTTCACGGTACCTGGAATTGACGTTGACCAAACTCACTCGGGCTCCTTGGAGGGTATACCCACGATTATGTGTGGGAGCTTGCACCAGGGTGTTAGTCCGTTAAGCAGGTCGTCAACATAACTTTTCCACCCTAGCCTAGCCCCTTCTCGTCTCATTGTTGCGACATTGGATTTCATCACCAACTAGTGACTTCAGAATTAGAAGGTCTTGTTTGCTTGGTGTTGCTTCCTAGATTTTGTTTACTAGTGAGTGTTGTTTGTTTCTCAAAGTTGACCATAAGATTTTCTTCATGAAGTTTGTCACTCGTTTATAATAGCTCCTCCACGTCGTTCACGTAAAATGCAGGGTTTATCTCCAGAGCATCTGGAAGGTTCTCAATCCTTGCCTACAAGTACACCTGAGGGCTCTCCTCGACAAAGTGAGGTCACAGTCGTCACCATGCCACAAGTGGAATGCACTGACTCTCTAGAACATTTTCGAATTACAAATACTCTAGAGGAATTTCGACTTCACCATGATTCTGAGCGACCGTTTATACGATTGAATTCTTCTGGAGACTTAGTTGTTACATCTTCTGGATCACCAGTTGGGCCCTTTCCAGGCATAGAAGGCCAAGATCTTTTTTGGTCTATAGGTGTTTTTCGATGGGACCTTTTTGGTCCAAGTTCACCTGTGATTTCCGAAATCAACCCACCTATGATTTTCTAAATCTCTAGTCTAGAGATAGTACCGTTGACTATCGCTTATCACTTTAGCGTCCCTACCGAAATGGCCCATCTTACAGATACTATGAGTGTTCCAACCGGGTTTACTGCGGTTAATCTTTCTCCCATCAACACACTGCGAACGCCCAACATTACTCTGACACTACCACTCGTATATCGTGCGTTGAATGCTTCCATTCACACTCCTACGCAAACCCCATCTGGCTCTCCTGGTGGTCCTTCTTCTTCTGGGCACTCTCTTCTCTATTTTATTCTGAAACTCCCTTAATTTCCTTTTGGAGGACCTTCTTCATCTTCTACTGGCAGTCTTTATCCTAGTGGAACTATTCCATCATTCACACCAAATTACCAAATTCCCATCGGTGGAAAATTTCACCAAGGTGGTATGAATCAACCCCCTCTCAGTAGAAAAATTCCTTTTGGAACACAAATCCCAATTGGAACACAACCCCCAATTGGAACACCACCATCGATGGGAGAACCGACCCCACCTTACGAGCAAAACATACCTCCATCCTTGGCCCAATATTGGAATCAATTGATACAACATCCTCCTCAATCGACTAGGGGGCAGCAGATTCCAACTGCGTCTGTAATACCCCCTAGTGTGGGCCAACCATATCTAGGTTCGTTCAATCCCATTTCGGGGGCAAATGCTCAAACTCAAGTCCCTGTTCCAGGATACAATCCTATGAGCTACTATCCTCTTCAACCACCACCAAATTTTCCTAGGTCTTCAAATTATATGCGGACTACTTATGGTCCTACTGGTTTGCTGACGGGGCTTCCTCCCCAAAGCCACCAGTACCCGCAGGTGAATCGACAGTTACCCTTCATAGCCACTTTGGATCTTCTAAATTTGTCAAGGATTTTAAATGATCCAATTTGTCACTCTCCCCAATGGCCTACTATCCCAGCCAAGCTACCATCAGACATTCCTAAATTCGATGGAAAAGCGGGAGAGGACCCAAACAATCACGTTATGACTTTTCACCTATGGTGTTCATCCAACTCGTTGATGGATGACTCTATTCATTTACGTCTTTTTCAACGAACCCTCACAGGTTCTACTGCGAAGTGGTATATAGAATTGCCATGAGGTTTCTTCTCTAACTTCAACACCATAGCTATGGCTTTCCTCACACACTACCAGTTACCAATTCATTATGACACGGGAACCGAGATTTTGACTTCTTTCAAACAGAACAAGGCCACTCATATATCCGATCACATTCATGAGTGGCGACGGCGATGATGTCTTATTAAACTCGAACTCCCTGATCAGTTGTTGAAAGAATGGTTCACCAAATCGTTTGTGAATGACATCGGTCGTGACATTGCCATGGGTGGAGTGGTCATAGAAGATCAGGCTATAAGTTGTGCTCAATATCTTGACCTCGTTTATTCGCAAATGGGAACCCTTTACGATTTACTACCTGACTTACCTCGTCCTTTCACTTCCACAACTTCAACTACTCCAGCTGGCTCACATGCAGCTGACGGTGTGATTGGCACTTTCCAGGCCCAACCACACTCTGCCTCAAGCACAAACCCCAAAACTGCTTCTTTTAATGTTCAAAATGCTTTGTCTCCTGACCCTCCCACTGTCAAGACTTCTGAGGTAAATGCAGTCCAATCTACCCCAACCGGTAAAAACAAATCTAAAAAGGGGAGAGGTAAGAATAAGGAGGGAAAAAATACTTCTCAAGCAGAGCAAACCAAAACTACCCTTATTGATGATCGGGATAAGCGCAAACCTCGATACCCTTGTCTTATCTGTGGTGATGATCACTACACAAAGGATTTTCCATGATGCACCGAGGTCACTTAGTTCCTTCAAGGAGCTCGAAAACCACCTTCTCCGACCATTTTGTCCCAACCCTTCCCATCTCAACAACAGGCTCAGTTGGTCATTCACGACCAACCCTCATCTTCCACTACATCCTATGTTTTGATGTGTACTGGCGATTCAAAGCATAGTGACGTTGCACTTACAACTCGAGCCAAAGATTATTCTCCCTCTAAAGAGAAGGTTGATGATATACCTCCTTCCTTGGTACAACTCTCTCCTGCGACTCCACCTACCAATGGTTCTCTTCATCTCGAATGACCGAGCATAGACACAGTTCTACGACCCCCCCCAAAGGGCGTCATTCAAAAATCGACTTTCAATCCTCATGCTCGTGCAGCCTAGAACTATAGCATTGTTGAAGATCTGGCCCAAGCACCTTCTCCGATGTCAGCCCTTGAAGTCCTTCAAACTTGTCCCACACAATGGAAGGCACTGTTGAAAGATAACGGTGGAATCGATCTGACGGATATGAATTTAATAATCTTTGACTTGGAAGATCACATTCCAAGGTTATCCCCTCAACTTGCGTTCTAGATCCAAGTGATTGTCTTTGACAAAAACATTTGCCGAACTGTTATCGATGAGGGTGCCTCGACATGTGTTATGTCTCTTGCTTATTGGAAAGCCATTGGCTCTCCTTCTTTGAATGAATCCTAGAATAATCTTAAAGCCTTTAACGGCTCCGTTTTTAATCCCTACGGTGTTCTTCCTTCGTTGCCCATCACGTTAGAAGGAAAAATGGTCCAAGTTGAAGTGGAAGTATTTGATGCTCCCCTTGATTACAATCTTCTTCTTGGCCGCAGCTGGATCGATTCCATGTGCGCAGTTGTGTCGACCCTTTTCCATGTGGTACATTTCCCACATCAAGGTAAGGTTGTTATCGTCGACCAACTAGCCTTATTTAATTCCAATACCCATACTGGCAATGTACCGTTTATCGCTAAAACCCCACTGGGTTATGAGAATGTCGGTGTAGGCCTTCTCAAGGACTCTTCGTTAATGGGTACTTTCCCCATTCCACCCCTGATGTTCCACACCCGTCTGTTGCTTCCATCAACATGATCTCCACCTTACCTCATGAACTTCCTGTGTCTCACAACCCCTGGATAGTAACTGACCCTGGAGATCATCTTCATTACGGCGACGCAATGCCGTTAAGTCTGATCGAATCCGCCTATCCGGCCATTCAATCGGAAACACCTTCTACCCCCTCTCTTGGTAAGTTGTCTCCCGATCCTTTTCATGTCATTTTTCCCACCGACGAGATGATCATGTCTGTCATGGAGGACACCCCTTGGGACGATGGGCATCATCGTTCCATCCTCTTTCTGGAGCAACATACCATTGAGAACTATCAATGGATCTCAACCCCGTCGACCATTTTTGTCATTTCCACCATTCCTGAGTCTGCACATGATGTGTTTTCCGAAGGGAACTTAAGCAATATATCGCCCACTATTCCCCTTGACATATCCATCAAACCTGGGATTGTCGAAAATTTCCATATCAGAGCTTCGTGTTCTTCTGAAGAAGTCATCACCTACACATCCCTTTTCAAAGAGTTTCATGACATCTTCGCATGGAGCTACGAAGAAATGTCGGGTATCGACCCTGAGATTGTGATACATGAGATAAAGACATACCCCGATGCTAAACCTGTCCGGCAATGCCTTCGTCCAGTTCACCCACGTAAAGCAGCTGCTATCAAGCTTGAAGTCGAGAAACTTCTAAAAGCCGACTTTATTTATCCAGTGGCTCTCACAGACTGGGTTTCCAATCTTTTCCCGATTGACAAGAAACAAGGCACCATTCATGTATGCATTGATTATAGGGATATCAACAAAGCCTGTCCAAAAGACAACTTTCCTACCCCCTTCGTCGATCAGATTGTCGATGACTACGCCAGAAGTGAAATCTTCTCTCTCATGGATGGTTTCTCTGGATATAATCAAATAAACATTGTTCCCGAGGATCAACATAAGACTTCTTTTATTTGTCCTTGGGGTACGTTTTCCTATCGGAAACTTCCTTTCAGTCTCAAGAACACCGGCGCAACTTTTCAATGCGCTATGTCTTATGCTTTCCATGATATCAAACACATTGTTCAACCATATTTGGACGATTTACCCACTCACTCAATGCGCTCAGTCGATCACCCAACCCACCTCTGAGCCATTTTCGTTCACTGTCGGTTCTATCGTATACGATTGAATCCTCATAAGTGCGTTTTCTGCATGGAATCCGGCCGCCTTCTAGGTTTTATCGTTTCGCGTCAAGGAATCCGGGTGTATCCTTTAAAGGTTGAGTTGATCCTTAATCTCCCTCCTCCTTCTACTCTTCGCCAATTGCAAAGTTTGCAGGGGAAAACAAACTTTCTTCATCGTTTTATCCCAAATTATGCCGACATAACTCGTGTATTTACGCGGCTCCTCAAAAAGGATTCAGAGTTCGTCTGGGATACCATTACTAACAATGATTTTGAAGCTTTGAAATTGTCCCTAACACGTTCTCTGCTTCTCTTTCCCTGTAGGATACCAAATATATAAAATATGTAGAACAAAAATGAAATTCTAGAAATGAAAGAATAACAGTAAAATATCCAGCATAATCTTCACAATACATAGAAATAATATACAAAATAGCAACAAAATTAGCACTTTGATTCAGATAGCAATGTTCACAGGCCTCTTCGAGGGGGAAACCTCCAGTCGAGAAGCTCTCTGTTACAATAATCTCCAAGCTAGGGTTTTCATACCCTCGACCCTTATTTATACTAAATGTGTCTATTAAGAGAAGCATATAGAGGAAGATCCTTCTAGAAGCGGAAGCTTCTATTAGGTCTTCTGACATCCGCCTTATTATATTTTATTGAAAGGTCTTATTAATATTGACCTTTATTACATTCAAATACATTGATCTACCTATGTGCAGGTTAGGACCTTAACATGTCTGCCCCCTTAAAAACAGCCTTGTCCTCAAGGCTTGAGATGTGGAAACTGCTACAGAATGGTAGCTGGTTCCCAAGTGGCATCTGCTGGAGTCATATCTTTCCACTGTACTAGCACTTCCTTGATGGTTCTCTGATGCAGTCGATGCTCCCGTTGGTCCAAAATTGCTTTTGGTTGTATCCAAATGGATCCTTCTTCAGCTAATTCGGGAAGGTTGGTTTGAATTTGGCACCTCGTTCTAATCACCTTCTTCAAGCATGAAACATGAAAAACAGGATGTAGCTTCGACTGACTGGGCAGATCTAACTAATATGCGACTTGTCCCACACACTTGAGAACTGTGTAAGGGCCATAAAATTTGGGTGCTAGCTTCTGACACTACTCGGCCTTGAGGGAATTTTGCTTATATGGTTGCAGTCTCAGAAACACCTGATCTCCTTCGGCAAATTGACATTCAGAGCGACCTTGATTTGCTTGTTGCTTCATTCGATTCTGGGCCATGACCAAGTTCTCTTTAAGGGTACGAAGGATATCCTCTTGGAATGTAAGTGTTTGGTCAACCGCCTGGACCTTCGAGGTACCCGATAAGTATGAGAGAACTGATGGTGGCTTCTGTCCATACACTGCTTCAAAAGGAGTCATGCGAGTGGCTGTATGGTATGTAGTGTTGTACCACCATTCGGTGAGGGGTAACCATTGAGCCCACTGGTGTTGTTTTTCAGAGGCAAAGCACCTCAGATATGTTTCCAAACACTTGTTGACGACTTCCATTTGACCATCT
>ML780475.1:106403-141520 GCA_009831015.1 Picea engelmannii
TGATCCATCTTCATCTATGCATTCTCATCAAGGACAATACATATTATATTACATCAATCATCAATCAATCAATCATTTGAAATCAATTAATCACTTGACATCAATCAATGACATCAATAAATCAAACCATTGGCATCAATGACGACATGATCCAACACTAAACCCATGCCATCTCTTGGCCTGTTTGCACCCTTGCTTGGTAAAATTCGCCCTCTGTTCCAATCACACTCAGAACGTGCCCAATTCGTGTCATTGCTTGGCTCGATTTCACCCTTTCTTGGTGAATTAAAACTCTATCACAATGCCCAGGAGATACTAACCCTCCTCCTATGCGGACTTGGTTTCCAATCCAGAATTTGCACAGTAAAGGGAAGTGTTCTTGCGTGCTGGTTGGGGGCCATTTCTGTTTAGTTTGCAAGGCCATGATGATGGTCTTTCTATGCAATTTGCAGTTGGTTTTGATGGAAAGATATCACATGTAGGGTCTCTCAACTTTGCATTCATAGAAGAGTCAATTGTTGCTGCAACAAAACTCCCAATAATGGGAGATAGATGGTTCAAGAACCATCAATTGCTGTGCTCAAGTTACAACAGGGTGTTTAAGCCCGAATTCGAGAGCATTTTAGGAGAAAAAGGGTATGCTAAGGAGTGGATAAATCCAGAATTGGTCAATCCCCTCATCGTCATCACAAGGTTAATTACATGTGAAGGTAGATACTCCACCTTCAAAGATTGTCATTTTAGATTGTTGGCTCATTTTTGTTCAATAAACCCTTGAACTTTTCCTTTTATTTACTCAAAAGTTTGGAGAAGATGTCCTCTCAAGTGAGGAAAAATGTGACTAACCCCCACAATGGTCTCTTCCACCATAGTTTGATCAAACTCCTCGTTCTTAATGAACTAGAGAAACAGGGGAAAAATTGGGATGCATTTATCTACCAATTTGCAAACCCTTACTTGACAGTTAAGACTGGAAAAAATCCACTTAGCCTAAAAACTATCTCTCCATCCAAGCCTCACTCTCCAAGAACTCAAAACTCCATTTCACAAACCCTCTCTTTGTTGGAACAATACCAAAAGCTTGTTGATATTCCTACTTCTTCATCGGGGAAAAAGACCAAGAACAAAGACCAAAAGAAGCCTATTGTTGACCCCCCAATGCCTTCATTTTCTCTTCATCCTACACCTAAGAAGCCCCAAGAAGTAATGCAACAAGACTTTTCCATCATTCCCACAAACAAGAGGGGAGCCAATGGATTTGGTAAAGGACCCTTTTGGAAGAGTACCTGGAACATAAGAACCAAGCCTTATACAAAACTTCCACCTACTTTGGATCCTATACAAGTATCCTTTGACCTTGAGATCCCTCATAAGAAACTTAGCGAAGTTTCTATAGATGGATTCGAGCCACTAAGGAAAAAAAAATCAGATCCTACCTCACCTTTCCGATCTCCCATCACTTCTACTTCACCCATGCCTACTCTAGATCCTAAAATTGATAAATTGTCCACATCTCTCAAAGGACCTAAGCCTTCCCCGAAGATCACTGATTCTTCCCTAACTATAGAGGAGATACAAAAGGAAAACCATCAGCTTCTCCAACAATTGGAAGAGAGGAAGACAATAGATGCACACCTTCATCATGACAATGTAGTCCTTTAGGAAAAATTTAACTCCCTTCAATGGTTGGTTGATGGGATGACCCAATCTAACCACAAACTAAGAGCACAATTAAAGAAACACAAGAGGCACAAGGCTAAGCCTACACAGCAAGAAGGAGAGGCTTCTAAAGATGAACCTCCTCAGCAAGCCTAGTTCCGAGATAAACTTCTTTTTGTTTGCAGTGGGACCTACAAAATCATAAGTGTGGGGGTAATGTTGGGCCCGAGATATGATCATTTTTATGATGGTTATTATACATTTTTTCCGCATGTACATATATGTTTTTCACATTTTGAAGGAGCTTTTTGAATAATTTTATGATAAAATGGTATAATCGGCATAAGGTACATGTAATTCATGTTTTATAATTAAATCAAGTTTAATTTATCATGTTTTTATGCTTCCAAGAGTTAATTCATGTTTTTATTCTATTATAGGGAAAAACACACCCTGTTTCTTGATCCGACACTTGATCCAACACTCGTTTCGGTACTCGATCCAACACTCATTCCAGCACCCAGTATTGCACAAAAATGCAAGGCGAGTTGGCGGTTATGGTATTGGTGTCCAATGATGGACAAATCGAGCACGTGTGTTTTTTTTATCATTGCCCCCTCCAGCTACTAAGCTCAGGACAACTCGATTTTAGTTGTCCAAAGAGGGAGATTATTGGCTTCCTCCGTTTTGTTAGTTATGGCTGCATTTATTGTATTTTGCCGAATTTAGAGGTGGGTCGACCCTCTTGTGGTCGACCACTTGGTTTGCAAACCTATAAATACTAATAGGATGGTCATTAAATTTTTAAACAAGTAGAATAGCCATCAGATTGGAGATAAACATGTTGTACTCTGTTTTTTATTTTTCACATTGCCAGAATAGTGCCAGAACTGCGTTTTTAACTTTCATTGTGAATTCAGCCTGTTGAAGTTCGTGGTGTGCTTGTAGAAGGTAGCCACGACTTGTTGGGGGGGGCATCATCAGTCTGGTGATTGTTCTTATGTTTATTTACGCATTTCGTAATATAAATTTCTCTTTCTTATTTCCTGTATGTACATGTTTTTATTTAATTAATTAGTTTGTTGTAGCTCATTGTTTTACTTCTCTTTTGCAGGTTAGATGATGATATGTGATAGTATGTGTTGATTTGATAGACTAGGAACAAGCTTGCAAGTCTCTTTACTAATTCCGTGTGCAATTAAAAAGTCTCTCTCTCTTTACTAACCCTCATATGCAGTTAAATGTTAAATCTTGCTTTCTTTTACAATTTTACAGTCAAGTTTAGAATAGATTTTTAATTAGAACATAACATAGTTTTAATTTGGGTTTTCTTTGACAGGGATGTTGATGGATGGATAGATTTAATTCCCATTCATAGTTATAGGTTGCTTACTTCACTTTTAAGATTTCATTTGCTCCGTTATTTGTTAATGTAATTGTCAATTTACTTCTTGATACATAGTTTAATTTATGGTTTTAATTCATCATGGCTTGAATGATTAGAATAGACATAGGATAGTTTTCCTTTACGCAATTTCCTTTCATAGATTAAAATGCAATTAAATTTTTTTTTTTTTTTTTGTAAATAAAAGGTTGGATCCTGTTATATTAAAATCGGCAAAAAACATGTCTGAAGGTGATGCCAGCTGCCCCGCCTAAGCAGGAAACTGGGACAGCTGGGCACCCAAGTCCAAGTGTCTTCCTGTTTACAGAGAGAACAAAATTTATCCAAGATGTCGCTGCTACGTCCCGCCCGAAGGAAACCGGGACGAGTAGGCAAAGTCCTAAAACTGGTGCTATTGTCTAGAGCTAAGAGACAACTATGATTAACTAGCGTAATGCTTAAACTGAAATAACTATGCCATAAACAAAGTCTGGGACTGCAAATCATATAACCTCTGAACCCTGGTGTGTGTCGTCTACAGTTGCTGCATGCTTCCATCGAGCAGGAAAGGCGTAGACTCTGGCGCAGGTCGGGCACTGCTTCTTCGGTGTGGCTCGCGAATGTGCTGCATAGGACATATCAAGGCACTATTCTAGTCTGTCCATGCGGAAAATCTGATCCCCAAGCAGCTTTCTTATCTCGAAGAGGAGACTGAGAAGGTCCCAGTCCGCTGAAGTGTGCTGCTCTGGGCAGTTGTTGTCTGCTCGCTCCTTTTTGGGGGCCATTTTTCCGCTATGCTCCATGTGTACCTCTTCTGTTCTGGTGAGCTTGGGAGGTAGTTCTTCCACCACATAGCATGGTGTGAAAGACCTGTCCTCTCCTGGGACGTTTTCTACCGGTTGCGAAGGACCAGCCGAGCCTAAGGACATGCTCGGGTGCTAATTGGCGGGCGCGTCGAACAGGGTGTGCTCCAACTGTATTTCCGAGCCTGTGGTCGGAGTCTTCGCCTCGTCAAACTCTCTTGGAGGCCTCCTATGCTTCTGTCTGCATCTTCTGGTGGCCATTGCTATGGCTCTTTCAAAAGTTTCCTTTCTTTTCCGGCGTGACTGAGCAGCATACCAAGTTGCCCCCCGTCGCGATCTGCCTCGGATCCTTGGCATGTTGCAAGCTCTGTGAATGCCCCCAGGTCTTTCAATAGGAGCTCGAGTATGCGAAAATCTGCCGGGGTGCTGGTGTGCCTGGATGCTCGAGGGAAGTCTGCTGCCCCAACTGTCGATTGGAATAATGAACGCTGAGATGGTGGCTAAGGCTATAACCGCCCCCATCATTTCCACCATTAAAACCAACTGGTAGATATTGGTACGCATCGCTTGCGTGAGGGGTCTCGGCCCTTGAATGCTCCAGCGTGCGCGCATGGCTCGTTAATGGGCGAGTTGACGGGGGCCGGTGGGTATATTAACTTCCCGTCCCGACTCCCCTCCACGTGGCTGGATTGTTCTCTCTGTCACCCCATCCGGGAGAAATGCAATTAAATTTATTAGTTAAATAATGATAATCTCATTATGTTGTTGATGGTTTATACATGAATATGCAGGTTATTTAACATTAGTTTTATCATGGCTAAGTTTTCATTGGACTGTTTACTTCACACCTTTCATTTTTCCATTGAAATTAGTATTGAGCTTATACCATTAGAACTGTCCTTTGTTGTCACATGTCATCGAGAAATCATCTGTCACCATCGAAGGCATTCACACAACCACCAACATTACATTTGAGTGTTTCATAGATTAAATGTAGTTTCTTGATTTTGTAGATTAGAAGATATAGTTTCTTGTTTTCATAAGTTTAGTTGGTAGTCTTTCTTTCTTTCAATAGAATAGATCTCCTTTCATGTATTGCATCGAGCATTTAGATTTCCTTTCATGCATTAGAAATAGTTTTGCATTAGGCATTTAGTTCACTTTCCTTTTAGGCTAGATAGTTGTTCAATGAGAAGTCTTTGCTTACCTGTCCCTTTGCTTTAGTAGGATAGATAGTTGTCTTTGTTTGCTTGTCTTTTGCTTTAGTAGGTTAGTTAGGTGTCTTTGTTTACTTGTCCATTTTCTTTAATAGGTTAGATAAGTGCTTTTGCTTACTTTCTAATTTAAATTCTTTCATAGGGTAGTTGCCCATTGAATGTAGGTTGGCAAGTTAAAGGTAGTTTGCTTTCATCATTTGCTTAGTATGCTTAGTAGTTTACCTTTGCTTATTGTCATGAACTAGTTTTCTTTGAATAGGGTTTTTACTTGCTTTCTTAGGAACTATCCATCAGTCCTTGGCCCAAAAGTACTTAGATTACCTAGTTTCAAGTTGCTTAGTAGGGTTTTCTCATTATATAGGTTTGCTTGAATAGATTAGCCTTAGATAGATGCTTTCCTTAGTTAGACTATACTCCTACCAACCTTTTACCTTTGGCATATATTTTTCTACAACTCTAAGTTTACTTACCCCAGGTTGACAATTTAATTGAGGGTAGTTTAGTGTCTTTTTTAGTACATATAAATCACCTAACAAACACATTATTCTTATAGTCTCAACTCCTTCATCTTTGTTTATGATAATATGATCTGAAGGATGATTCTTTTGTACTCGTCTTCTAGATGTCTTTGGAGGCACTTGTTGAACTTTCTCTTCTACTTCTGTCAGATCCTCTTCATATTCCCCTTATTTTTCATCTTCTGTTTCTTCTTCATAAATATGTTCCATTGATTCATTTTATTCTTCCTTTAATTCTTGTCTACCGGTTTCATCAATTGTTAGGTTGATGCTTTCCACAACTTTGTTCAATCTCAGGTTGTAACACTTGTATTCTTTCCTTGTACTTGAGTAACCAACAAGTACTCCTTTGTTGACACAAGAGTCAAACTTTCCCATTCTTCCATCTTCTCTTTTGATGTAGCATTTGCTTCCAAAAACTCTGAAGTGCTTCACATTTGTTGGTCTTCCTTTCGATAGCTCATAGGGAGTTTTTTCAGTTTTCTTTCTGAGCATTAATCTATTTTGAATGTGAACTGTTGTATGCACTTCCTGTGTCCAAAAAATATATGTCAATTTGGAATCCATTAGCATTGTTTGAGCCATTTCCTATATTGTCATGTTCTTTCTTTCAACAACTCCATTCTGTTGAGGTGTCCTAGCAACGAAGAATTGTCTTTTTATTCCATGACTGCTACAATAGTCCATAAATTCCTTTGAAGTGAACTCTCCTCCATTATCAGATCTCAAGCATTTTATTTTTGAATCCATTTCATTTTCAACCATTTCCTTCTAGATTTTGAAGTTTTAAAAAGCTTCTGACTTATTATTGAGAAAGATAA
The DNA here is from genome assembly GCA_009831015.1 of Picea engelmannii. Classification (NCBI taxonomy): domain Eukaryota; kingdom Viridiplantae; phylum Streptophyta; class Pinopsida; order Pinales; family Pinaceae; genus Picea; species Picea engelmannii. The sequence continues at coordinate 112,806 of ML780475.1, forward strand.
ATGTAGTCATTCTTGTATAATCATCAACTAATAACATAAAGTATTTCTCACATTTTAAACACTTTGTTGTAGTTGGTCCAACTATATCAGTATGCATAGTTTATAGTGGTCTTGTCGTTGAATATTCCTTTGATTTGAACCTGGTCTTTGTTTGCTTTCCTTGTTGACAATGCTTACATAAAGTGTTTGTTGGTTTCGTGATCTGGGGAATTTCTATGACTGCTTCTTTTTTGTTGACTTTGAAAAGGTTATCAAAATGTATGTGACCCATTATTTTTTTCTATAGCCAACTTTAATCTTCCTTTCCTAGACAACACTTTTCATTTCCAATTTCACTTAACACATATATGTTGCTTGAAGTTCTCGTAGTTGTAGAAATCAATTTTCTGGAACCTTCTTTTCTTATCTCCCACTTTTGTGAATTGAAAGTAACTGTATGACCTTGGTCACAAATTTGAATCACACTTACAAGATTATGTTTCATATCTTCTACTACTAGAACATTTTCTTCCTTTGTATTCTTGTTCGCAATTCCAACTGTGCCTTTTCCAATGATTTTATCTGAATCATCGTTTCCAAAGGAGACTGATCCATATATTTCATTTCTTAATGCAAGAAACATGTCTCTATCACCTATCATGTGTTTTGAACAACCACCGTGAACATACCAACCACATTTCTTCTGATTAGCTTGTAGAGAGAGTGTGCATTCTTCATTGTTGTACTGATTTTGCTTTCTTATCCATGTCCTTTTCTGAGGTTCCTGTCTATGATTGTTGTTGTTCTTTTGTGGTTGTCTAGGATGGATTGTCATTCTGCAATCTCTGGCCATGTGTCAAAATTTGTTACGCTTGTAGCATTCCACTTCAGTGCTCAATTATTCAAACCTATTGTAACTTTTTCTTTGTGCTTCACTAGGCCTTCTGGGATAACCCTTTTGTGTATGACTTTCAAAGTTGTTTATGTTCCTGTTGTTAGCTCTGCAATTCACAACTTTATGTCCAAAATTATTACATTCATAACATAAACAGAAAAAGTATAGTTTGATACCTGGGAGTTGAAGATCTTCTGAAAGGAGGTGCTCTTATGAATCGTTCTTCTTCCTGAGACCAATATGTTTCTATTGGTTGTTGATTCTGAAATCTAAATATTCTCGGTGGAGGAGTGTTCTTTTAATTTTCTATGTAGACCTTCCTATCCCCTTTGATTGTTTCTCAATAGCTTTTTGGATATGTTTCTTGTTATGTTGTTTTGGACCTTGATCCCTTTTCTGTCTGATTGTATCCAAGTCCAGACTTGTCATGATTAGGCATTTGATTGCTAATAATGTCATTCAAAACTTTTGAGTTGTCCTCCATATTTTTCTTTTGAATATCCTTTCTTAATGTGACAATATCTACTTCCAAATTTTCAATGATCCTGTCTCTTCATTCTAGTTGTTCTTTGAGTGCTTCTTCAATTATTTTATCTTCTTCAATTTGAACCTTCAAATTTGTGATCATTTGTTCTAATTATTGAGTGTCTTGTTTCTTGTCTATTTCCTCTTGTAGCTTCTTGTTTCCCTCTTTTCTCTTTTGATAACTTCTATGGTACTCAACAATTCCTCTTGGTAGTCAACTTTTCCCTCTTCAATTTCTTATTTGACTTCTTCATATTCTTTTTCGTAGTCTTCTTTATCAAAGTCTTCTACTACCATGAATATAACTCTTTTTGTCTCACTGTCACAGACTTCATCTTCATCTAATGATGGGATGTATTCCTTGGTGCATAATATTTTCTTGAAAACTTTCTTTCTGGTTCTTTTTCCTTTATATGTTTGTTTTCTTTTTGAGTAACCTTCATCATTTCTCTTTTTCTTATGAGGACATTTGTTAGAAAATGACCAATACCATCACAATTAAAACAAATTAAAGGAATCTTACCTCTATACCTATCATTGGTTCCCGTGTTTAGTCTTTTGAAAAACCTGGCCACTTCTTCATTATCCTCTGAGACATCACTATTTATGCTATGTTCTTTTTCTTTTTGCTTTCCCTTTTTCTTTGATCTTTTGGATGCTTTGAAATCTGCTTCTTTTACATCTAGATTTTCTTTTTTAGTTCTCATTTCATATGTTGTGAAGATTCCATGTAGTTCATCCATTATTATTGTGTTTAGATCTCCTCTTTCTTCTAGTGTTGATATTTGAGGGTCAAATATCATAGGAAGAGATCTTAGTACCTTTTGAACAATTACAGATTCTTTGATTTATTCTCCCAATACCATGATTGCATTTACTGTTTCATCGACTCATAAGAAGTAAGGTGCAATATTCTCATATTCCTTCATCTTTAGTTGTTCGAAATGACCTCTATAAGTTTGAAGCTTTGTTGCTTTGACTTTTGAATCTTCTTCATAAATATTTCAAAGTTTGTCCCAAATATCTTTAGCATATTTACAATGTGCAACTTTGGTGAACACCGTTTCACCAAGACCATTCAGAAGTGCATTTGTGGCTTTGAAATTATTCTGACTAAGATTCACTTCTTTTTCATTTGTTGGTGGAACTGTTGGTACTGTGTATCCATCTACAATTGATTGCCAAATTTCAAATCCCTATTCCTGCATATATGTCTTCATCCTTATGCTCCAAAATGAATACTTTTGTCCATCAAAACATGGTATTCCATTTTTATACAAGTTCTTTCTCTCAATGATCTACCTTTCAATGGTTAAACTAATTTCTGAAGGAACCTGCTATGATACCAATTGTTGGATTACTGAGAGGGGGGTGAATCAGTAATAGAGAAATCTAATCCTTTTTAACCATATAATCCAAGTGTTATATCAATGTAGCATTATCATATGATAATTGCAGAGTAAATAAGTAATGAACAAATGAACAATAATACACATACATAGTACACCAGTGTTTTGCGAGGAAACCCAAAGTGGGAGAAAACCACAAAATGATTTTTTTTATGTCTTGAAGAATTGCATTCATTGGAAGCACCAAATTCCTTTGTTTTCCAGCTGCAACTAGAATTTGGATCCAACCCCCTAGTTTCTCAGGCTAAAACCTGAAGAAAGCTCCAACTCCGCAATTTTCTAGCTACAACCAGAAGGAAACTACAACCCCCTAAGTTATCCGGATTCAACCGGAAGGTGGCTACAACCACCTATCCTTTCCCCATCCAACCTCCCTGACATAGAGGTAGAATGATGAAACTACTATCACACTATCACTGTGAGATATACCACTATACAACTGTATCAACTTGTACCACTGAACTACATCCAACCTCTACAACTTCCATGTAATCAATATGTACCTGAACTGAACATGTATCAACAAAATACAACAAGTACATGACCTGTAGTGTTGCAGCATGCATATGTACGCATCCTATCTATTATGTTTCCCGTGTATGTATGCGACCAAGCTGTTATGCAGCCTGCGTATGCATTCTGAAAACTAGGGTTTCCTTTCTCTTGAAAACTTCTAACCCTCTTTAACTTCTTTCACATAGATCTATATCATGTCACTGTATCCAGACTGTATATGTACCCTGTGCTCACATCCTCTTTTCCCAAAATATCTATGTATCTCTCTAGTCATGTGCCATATAAATGTGTGTAATCATAAACAAGTATAATATCCCTCACATGATCCAGACATCAAACCCTCTCTAGTATTCAACCTCTCAATACATGAACCACTTAAAAAATAGAATCTCTCAACCATGTACCATAAAATCCCTTAGCTATAAGCCAAGAAATACAAGATGTGCCACAACTCTAACAAGATGTATCAATGATAAATTATATCAGCATTGTATTTCTGTAGTTATGACTTATACAGAAGTTCCCATGCAACCACTAGTCTCTCTAGGGAGAATTCCCGATAACCATTTCTCATGCATATATCAAAATCCAACTATTCATAGAAATAAGACATACCTTTTGAACCAATAGATAGATCTGATGTATCTGAGCACTATCGACCTTCTTGGGAGCTTGATCTCAGAACCTAGAACCTCTGCATCTTCATCTCTTCAAGTTTCCATGGATTTACCAACATGTACACACCCTAATACACTGCCAACCCACGTACATATGTACCCTAATACACTGTCATCCCACGTACGCCTCATAAACTAGGGTTTTTTAGTATTCCCTGTAATTCTAAAACTTTCACCGTCAACCCTCTGTACAACCTCAGACTTTCACAACTTCAGATGTATCATTGAGTACTTGCAATAAGCCTTACACAACAAAAAATATTCAATATGTTCAAGTGTAATTAAATGAGAGAGCCTTGCCTCTTATTTATACTTTCATGTAGCATCCGACTTTCCTTATTTTAGGGAGTTATCCATTAACTTTATTATTTAAATAATTTATTTTGCAAACAATTTGAACTTTTGGGGCTTTTAGATGACTCATGAGGGTCATCCAACTTCACATGGCCATAACTCTCTAACCGTGAGGAGTTATGTGACGTTCCACATACCACCGGAAATGGCATGACAAGAACTATACATCTAGGATATTTTCACTAACAAATTCACTGAACTTCATCTCATTATTCCATAATTAAGAATGGGTTCTCTAACCATACTTATAGGATAACGCAATCTGCAAAGCGTGTTCCCATGAGGGATTTCACCATAAGGGGACCACTTTTGAGTTCATCCATTTGTACTTCTTCTCAACTATGAAAAGAAAATAATAATTCATCTTTACATCAAACAAACTTGGGTCCATTACCCAAACCTTTGTGCTACCAACATTTGATACCAGACTTTCTTCAAGGGTTGACATCAATGACAACCAACCTTAATCAACACCAAGTATATTAATGAGAAATTAAAAAGGAAAAATACAATATTCAGTTGATGTTGCAGAAGCCTCTCCAAGTCCTACTCATCCAAACCTTGCTCAAAATATCCACAATCAAAATAACAATGCTTTTCTTATTGTTTCCTCCTTTGTTCACCATGAGAATGCCTCTATTTACAAGATTTGAGAGGCTCAACCACCTTGGTTATATTTGGGATTAGTTGAGGATATGGCTCCAATAGTTGTGATATCTCCCTTAGATGCAACCTATGGGTTATATTCAAGCCAAACCAACTCGATCCATCCATAGTTGTATTTAGAAGAAAAAGGGATTTATTCCAAGATTTTCTCAACTAATTTGGCACTCCCTTAGAATGGGAAACAAAGAACTACAACACTCCTTGTGAGATGGGAAAGGAGTGCTAGTTCTCCCTATATATGAGCAAGTGAGATCTGATCTTCCAAAAAATTTCCAAGATGAGTAATTCTCATAGAAAAAACATTTTTTCTGACTATTAGATGATGGGGATTCTTATTATAACATGTTTTATGGGTTGTATCAAGTGTTTTCATGGTCTCGTTCATGATGTGACAATCACAGAACGTGAATGTGACACTTACAACACTTGCAACAAAAGTGAAACACTTGTGACACTTATGACAATGAGAATGTGACATTATCAAAGTGAGGAATTTTGATGTGTAACAGATTTCCCCACAAAGTGTGAAGTCAGAAGATCAAAGTTGATGGAAGAAAAACTTTGTATATTATTAGAAGAAAGGGTATGGAGTTAGGGAAATTGGTAGAAGCTTTAGACAAACATCAAACAATGTTAATAAGTGTTCCATTCTTGAGGCAGACATACCTATGCTCAGACTATAAGTGACTCAAAGTATGGACTCCAATAAATACATTGTGGATCCATGATGATACTGAATAAGGGTATGGCCACCAGAGATACAATGTGGATCCATACCTCTATGACATGAACTAATATTATCCATGCAAAATACATATTGGATCTATGAGATTATAAAAAATAGCCACAGACTAATACAATGTGGATATATGTGACTTCATATATATCAACATGCTCAAATGACTTCTTTCGCATCTTGGACAAAGAAGCCAATAGAATGGATGCTCAACCCAGGGTCTTCATCCCAATCTTGATTTAGTATGAATCTTACCCATGTGAATAGATGTTTTGATGTCAAACATGGTAAAAACCACTTTATTAACGGTCATTGAGGTATACCGTTAACAAGTGTGAGATAAATCACCATTGATGTTGATGATTTTAAAGGTACTTTTAAAGTACAGTCCAACGAATGTGAAAAATGAGTTGAAGTTGAACATTCGTGGAATTAGTAGATCAGGGGTCATTGATGAATACCCACTACCAAATGGGAGGAGGCCTTCTATTGAGGCATGCAGGTCCCAAGGTACTAAGTTGTTCCTAAGTCTATTTCCTGGATAATTTTTTGAAGTCGACATGAAAAGACTCGTCAAAGGAGGACATTGATGTATCCCACATCATTCGACACGAAACGTGTCACAGGAAAGTGATAAGATATAAAACATGAACACAGAATGAAAAGAGTATGGAAAGTAGTATTTTTTTAGATGGTTGACTTTCAAGGTGGAAAATTCCCTTGAACATTGAGGCACGATGTTAGACTTGGTAGCATAAATTTAGAGTGGACCAAAACATAATGTAGCAAGTGTTGAGGAATTATTTGGATTGATCAAAGGAGTGGAAATAATCATAGGATTCATTCAGTGTGGAGGTTAAAACAACTGATGTGTTCAAGGGAAACTCCAAGAACTACTTACAAAAGTTTTCAAGAAACTTGACCCACTTCCTTCATTTTTTCCCCCATCCAGATGAATGAGCACCTCTTTTTAATTTAACAAGCTTGAGGAGTGTTATCACTGAAATTTTGTCTGCAAATGGTTACAAGAATTCAGCATCGTCAAACAGTTATGAAGTCATCCATGGACATTAATTAACACAAAATCTTTCATAAAGGGTCAAAAACTATACAAAATAGTGAAAAATTGAAGGGCGCTATGAAGACATTGGGCGCGCGCGCACATGTGAGAAATAGAAACACAAGATTCACGCACATGTGCACGATGCAGGACTGTTGTTGCAAAAAGCCGTGCACCTGAGAAACGACACATTTATGAGAGTGGTCGGCCTCCCACCCACTTCTGGTTCAGTTTCCAAGCTGATTTGACCCTCAAATCTAGACTAGATTCGACTGGATGGTTGGTCAAAGACCTAGAAATGCCCTAATTATCCTCTTTACACACTACAAACTAGTTGAACAATAGCTCAAAGGAATGTTATAAAAAGGCCATGGATACAGTTCATTTTTCAAGGAATTTCATAGCAAAGTTATGTTGCCACTATTCTCTTGAGGACTCTTCTATCCTTGCCAAGAGTATACTTGCATCATTGCTTTGGGGCAATCCATCTCACCCCTTGAGTGGATTGGCAAAGAATTCTTTCACCATTCTCATTCTCATTTTCAAAGTTGTAAGAAGAGCTGACTTGTGGGGGTCCAAGAGCCCTCCCTTGGAGGAAGAAGGGACTCATAGTCCCCTTGCTTCTCGGTGTTTTCTTTCACTAATATCAGCCTTATCATTGGTGACATGGCTCTCATTGTTCTTTTTATCCTTATTTCCCTATGTTTATAAATTTAGTTGTTATTCTATTTCTTAGTTTAATTCTTAGTTGTTGTTTTATATTTCTTTTTCTAACCCTTTTCCTTGCAGCTGTCCTGCTCAGCAAACCCAACTGAGCTTGCAAGCACCTCCATTTTTCTCACTAAGGTGATGAAAGAGGCGCAACAGATTGGCGACTCCACTGGGGAAAGGTATCAATTTTCTACCCCATTTGGGTTTTTCTAGCTCTTCTTTTAGTTTTTTTTAACTTACAGGTGCACTAACCGGCCTAAGCCGACCTGCCAATCAACTAATTCCAAGTTGAATTGGGAGAATTCCATCTGGAATTTTAAAATTCTCGACCATGTGTCACCTGTGCGTAGTTTTTTAGGCCCATAGACATGCATCGTGCGCACATGCACTCAAAGCACAGTTATGTTCTGTGCGCGTGTGCTTATTGACTCTTTTCTGTTTGCGCACCTACGCTCTGTGTGCCTTTGTCTCCACTGAGACCCACGCATCTTTGAAAAAATTCACATTGTAAAGTTGTTGAGATGTGGGGAAGGCCATTTTCCTTCTTAAAAATGATTTCAAGCATGTTTTAAAGTTGCACCACACTTAGTCCCCTCATCATATAAAGGGGTTAGTCAAAACACATAGGCACTTAGGGGGTTAAAATCAATTTCCTATTTTGCTTTCATTTTCTCCACATGGATGGTTTGTTTTGACTCACAATATAAGTTGGAAATCATTTTTAATCACATTTAACTTGCATTGGGACTAGAAGTTGGATAACAATCACTTAGTATGCTCTTCTCTCACGCCTCCAAGCAATCTTGAGAATCAGAAAAAGATTGTGAAACGATTTCATCTCCCTTAAGAACATTAAAACCTTTAGGAGAGGAAAACAACCCTTCTTGGGACTCCTCTTAGTTTATTTTTTCAAACACATCTTAATATTGTAACGGGACCATACATGCCCACATGCTACAAAGATAGGATAGTGTTGAAGTTTGCTTTCTTAGATCAAATCACTAGGGAAGTTTAAAGGTTTTGTAACAGGCCTATACATGCCCACATGATCAATCTAGGATAGTTTCAAATATTTTCTTAGATTACATCACAATAGGGAGTTAAAGGGATAGTAACAGACCCACATGTCCACATGCTAGCTTCCTAGGGGCTTTTGAATTACACAAGGTTGTACCAAAGGCACTTAGTTAATTAGATAATCAACACTTGTAAGGACCAAGCGAAGTCCACATGCATCAATGTGACATCTAATTCACTAAAAATTGGCACACTTTCACTCGCACACAAAAGTCACTTATCACTCACATATATTCTTCTTGAAATGTGGAGGTCAAAGTAAGTTTCCTCAAAAGGGATTCCGAAAACACCCCACCCTTTTCTTGATGAAACTATCCACTCCCATTTTAATTCAACGAGGTTGGTTCACACCCCCAACCTCTCAAAAAAACTACATCTAAATTTTTTCTAAAAACTCACTAAGTTTTCTTCCACAGGAGGTGCCAAAAGAAATTTTTTAGTCTAGGTAAGATTTCGGGGATAGGCATCCAAATAACTCCCCATTATATGGCTCTCACATTGTCAAAACCATAGAAGTTGTCAAATAGGGAACTGAAAATCCTCCATGTCAAGTGTTCCTAACACCATAAGGTAGGGAGATACCCGTGAAGGGTTGAAGGCCAAGGTCTAGTTGTTATGTGCGTCCCCCCTTGAGGCACCCACCTCTTGGATGGGATCCATCCCGTGACCCATTTCTTAGGCCGAAAATCTAAATGTCTCACTTTGACCGAGGTACCTAGTGACCAAACTTTAGGACATCTACCCAGGTGGAAATTGTGGGCTGCAATTGCACCTTGATTGGATTTTGTGTGGCTATTGGGAAATATCGCCATCTCTTTCGGGATATGCCCCCTTTACCCTTCATTATAACCAATTGTTTCATCCTTCACTAGTTTCTCTTCCGGTGACTTCAGACCCCACTATTGAGTACTATTGGGAGGTCCAGTGCTATTTGAGAGGAAGGATGTTACATATTCTAGGACACGAGCATTTGTTTTCTTTTGATTTCCCATGTGCACAAAACCCACTTATCCACATATATGCTTCTTTTTCAAAACATTTGATGTATGATGCACTTCTGACTACATTTTGATTTGGATATATATGTATTGTGTAAAGTTCAAAATTTGCAACACAAAGACTCTTGTTTCTTTATTACTCTCACCACCATTTGCACACATTCAATCACCTAGTCGAACATCATATTGGACACACAGAATCCCTGTTGTTCCCGACACTTGCTAAACCTCCCTCCTATCTTAGGGGGAGTGTCAGGTCTTGCCCACTCATCGACACCACCTTCACACACTCCTGTGAGTGCTATTGTTTTAGGATCATATTTGCCTGGTTCCACATTACTTGGATCCACTTCCCAAGTTCATCCATCCACTCACTCTCCTTTACACGGAAGCGGGGGACCAAATTCCTCTCAAGGGGGAACTACCAACTCACCTAGACCCCCTCAAGGGTCAGGTTCACAACACACTTACACCATGGCTAGAGCTAATCCTCCCCCCCCACTACAGATGCCATATTTGGCCTCTCTCAACATACCAAATCTAAGCAAACTCACCAATGATCCTATATTGCATGACCCCAAATGGCCTGCAATGTCCACCAAACTACCTTCAAACATACCCAATTTTGAAGGAAAGGTAGGAGATGACCCTTCCAACCATGTCATGACCTTTAACCTATGGTGATATTCCAATAGCATTATGGATGATTCCATCAGACTATGATTATTTCAACGCACACTCACTGGCCCATCGGCCAAATGGTATGTAGAGGAAAAATCAAGGTCCCATGTGACTTTCGAGTCCTTGGACAAAGCATTCTTGACCTTCTTCCAATTACCAATACGCCATGAAAATGGTATAGAACTACTCTCTAATTTCAAACAAACCTCAGCCACACATATCGCTGATCACATTCATGAGTGGCGTAGGCGACATAGTTTATGCAAAGAAGAAACCACCAAGCAATAATGTCTTGACTGGTTTCTTAGATCAATTGTCTCTCTCCTCGGTAAGGATGTAGCTTCCACCTTCCCTCAATTTGAAGAGGAAGCCATCAATAAGGCTCAACAGTATGATCTCATCTATGCATAGTCAGGGTACTTATACACTGTACTTTCTGATCTCCCAAAACCTGTGCCATTTGGTCAAGACAAACCTGTGGTGTCTCACTCAGCAGACAGACTAATTGGTAACACCACTCACCATGGTCCACAACCCCAACAACCACCGATGTATGGAACACCTCAATACCCGCTAGCCTACGGGGGAACTTCTTATTATCCTCCACCCCCTTATCAACAACCATACCCTGTTGCTATGCCTCCACCCATCAGTGGGCCACCGTCGGCACCCCCCATACACCCACCTATTCAAACAAGTTCTGGTACCCACTCTACCTCAGCTTATAGTACTAGCAAAAGAACCACACATTCCTATGTACCTTATGGATCGTTACCCCCACAGAATCCATACTTTCCATTTCCTGGTGCCCCACAACCCATGGCTCCCCCACATCCTCATGCTGGGGTGAATTTTGTTCAACCCTCTCCCATTCAGCAATATCAAAATTTTGAACAGCTCAATATGGAAAATCCAACCCATCTGTCAAACAATGCCAAAACTAAAGGATTATTAGGAACAACAACAACCTAGGTAAAGGCAGGAATCAACCCTAGCAGAACCAATCTACTGGGGGCAACCAGAACCAAGTGAATCAGAACCCCCAAGGGGGCAATAATAATAGGTGTCAAGGGAGAAATAAAAATACTGTTAAAACCAAGTTCCCTTGTTCCCTTTGTGGTGAGTTCAGCCATTACACTAATCATTGCCCCCAAATCGCTGATTTCAAATGGTTGAAAGACTCAGGTAGTCTACCCCATCCTCCAGCACCGCCTGCCCCTCAGCGGGCACCACAACAATATGTGCAACAACCCCCCCTGTCATGCTGCAGAATCTTATTCCACACCAAGGTGTGTTAAACACCCAACAGGAAATGCATCATCCCCCACCTCAGGTGGGATAGTACCTCAAGCCAAACAATCCATTAGATCGCACAATCCTCCTCACTAGTGAGGAAGAAATCTTTCTGCAAACACGTAATCGTGAATATCATGCACCCACTGAGTCTCCTCCCATCCCTTCAGAGACAAACCCTACACCGATAGGACCCCCATTTGTGATCCCTCACCCTAACAAAGAGCCACCTCTTCGCATCCCTCACATCCCATTGCAAAGGAATTTCCACAACCCACAGGCTAAGGCAACTCATAACTATAGTTTGGTTGATGACTTAACACAATCCCCGACTGCCATGTCAGTCTTAGAAGTCCTTTAGACTTGTCCCACTCAGTGAAAATATTTACTTTCCTCCTTTGGGGAAGTTTACCCCACATATACTTGAATCATTACATTTAATATCGATAGTGGAGAACCTCTCCTTCCAGCCTTGATCGATTTTCAAATCCCAATAAAAATACGGAACATCACAGTTCATCGGTGTATCATCGATGAAGGTGCATCTACATGCATTATGTCCAAATCTATATGGAAGAAACTTGGTTCCCCCAAACTCATACCCTCTGCCATTACCTTACGAGCTTATGACGGATGACCATCGTCTCCTTAAGGGCTCTTTCAAAATGTCCCCGTAGAACTCGGGGGAAAAACCATTCTCATCGACATGGAAGTTATCGACGCCCCACTCGATTATAATATCCTGTTCAGTCGTACCTACATGTACGCTATGAAGGCAGTTGCCTCTTGCATATTTCAGAAAATGATTTTCCCCCACAATGGGAAGATCGTTACCATTGACCAAGTCTCACATTACGAGCCTAACCCATCTGCCAACATCTATAACATTCTCCCTCTCATCCACACGAGTCATGACGCATACCCACTCATCGAGATGGGTCCTGGAATTTTCAAGGATCCATCATTGTTAGAAACTTACCATGGAGCACCGAAGCTCCTTCATCCTTAAAATCAAGTATGTGTCGTGTCATCTAATAGAACTCACACAGAGGATACCCTTCCTCTCACATCTGATGTCCCACTAGTCGCATAACTTCCCCCTCAAGATCCTCCTGCGAACTCGTCGACCCCACCAGTCCACGATTTCACCACTCCCCAAGGACATATCCCAGTTTGGGAGATAGTCCCCCAAGCCATCACCCAAATCCCCTTCTTTTACACTCCACCGGGCATCGAAGCTTTCCAGGTAGCCACAATGCTTACCCTACCTAATATGGTGTTAGAAATTCCAGTTTGGTATTTACATCCACCAGAGATGGTCCCTCAACCATCCCTTCCCCCCAAAATGGAAGGAATCCCAATGACGATTCCCATACTTACTCCCACCATACCCTCTACACCCCCACTCACTAACCCCCCTGCCATAGCTGGGGGCAGGAGAAAGAAGAAGGAGCCCACAACTCCACTTCCTCCGCGCATCCAACCTCCTTACGCACTATGTGAGAAAGATGGACACCAAACCAACAACTACCCATCTCTACCAGAGTTACAAAATTTGATTCCACTCAATCAAACTCCCCCAAAACTTGCCACTATCGCCAATTCTNCCGCCCCCATTCAAGTAGTAAAAGGTTCCACACCAAATTCTCTTGCGCTATATGTTTAGAATATGGCCATTATACCCACCATTTCTCAGCACTGCCACGCTTTTGGCAGACATTAGCCACAGTATGCCACAGCTTCCAGAGCAACCCCAGTCTAGCTATGTCATCCTTACTAATAATCAATGCCATCCGTTATGTCACAACTTCAGTCAATGAACGTATGAGATTCCCTTTCTCTCTATGTGAATCATTAGATTATTTTACATACCAGTATCCTATGATGATTGAATACAGGCAATGCCAATTGACCCTACTTCAACGACCCACAGAGTCGATAGTTGATCTTACCTCGTCACTAGAGGTTCTTCATGTCATTTCTCCTGAACTCGAGGCCCTTCCAACACCTCCATGGTTCTTAGATGATTTATCTGAGGATTCCCCCCCCAACCCCCCCAACTCTCCCGTTCGTTCCCCTATGGAAATTTTACACCCAACTACCACAGGTACTCCTCAGTACTTCAATATTTGGTTTATGTCAATTGAACCATCACTAGATCCTTGCATCGTTCACCCTTCTTCTTCATCACCAGGGGGTAGCCACACAACCACAATCACCGATATCACTCTTCATGACCCCTTGTTGATCCAGATTATTTTTGGCATGAAATGAGAGTGGAGATATAACACATAAATATTTAGAGATATTGCAAGAGAGACAACAGTATAGCAGAGATATAGTGGAAATAAAATAAGAGTCATAGATATACAGTAATACACAATTTCTATTAACGAAATAAATGTACAGAGACTGTAAAATACAGAGTGAAAGACTCGCTATAATGGTGGCATCTTATCTCTGGGAAGAGATGTGATGGATACTCGCATTCGCAAGAAGATGATTATTACAATCAGGCTCTAAGGGCCTTTTTAACATACGTAAAATCCAAAACCCTAACCCCGAAAGATGAAAAGCCAAAAGGTTTGTGGGCCCCGATGGGGGTAGTTGATACGTCAACTTCATAGGGGCGTAACTTTTGCATACGATCTCTGTTTGGGGCACTCAATAGCTTGTTGGAAAGATCTATCCGAGAACTACAATGTTTGGGTGAGAAACATGATCTATGATCCATGTTTCTCCCCATTTTCTGATGCAGGATCATCGCTCCATGTCATCTAGCTAGCCAGCCAGCCACGTCAGCACGCATGCATTCATATGCTAAAAGGGAGGCGCAACCTCATTCAAATTTGTAATGAATGTAATTAAATGTCTTAGGATGGTGAGCCATGGAAGCCACACCTTTGTGCAGGCGTTAGATAGGATCGGCCTTTATTGTAGATCGGCTGAGATCTAGATCCAGATGCTGGACTAGACAACCCATTCATTGTAATTGAATAAGTTAGGTGAACCTGGAGGGAAGCGCTAAGATACCCTCAGGTAAAAGAGATTTTCAGATCTCATTTTGATTTAGTGAAGATGAGGTTGTAAGAGGAGAGCCAGAGAGAGCTCGAGAACACCTTTGTAAATACAGGCATTGTTTCCATTTTTAATATAAACAACAATAGTTTTCCTGCATATGTTTTGTCTTATATGCATGTCTGTAGGTGTTCTTTTATATGCTGTGAATGTATGTTGTAGTGGTGCAGTTGCAGGGAGTTGTGTTTGATTTTCAGGTTGAAGGTCTTTGAGGCTTCACACTAGGAGGGTGTGACAAAACGTTGAGGGTTCTGAGAGCCGGTGCACTGAGGATGCACTTTTGAACTCTGAGGAGTCAGACAGAGACGTGCTGAGGCACAGGACTGAAATCATCAACTCAGGAGGAAGACCTGTGAGGTTTCTAAACACCTCAGGAGGTAGTGCTGTGTGGGTGAGAAACACAGTTGCAGATAGAATCACTGAGGATTTTGTATAGCTCTTCCAAGTGGGCATTGAGCATTCGCATGGGTTGCATTGGAGAAGAACTATGTTGAGAGTTTGAAGGAAGACTAGAATCACTGAGAATTCTAAGGAGCTCTGCCAGGAGGGCATCGAGTAGGTGCATAGAGGCACAGGATAAAGGAGACAGAACTGCTAACCGTTCTATGGAAGGGATACTCTTCCAAGAGGGCATCGAGTCAGTGTGCATGCAAGCACAGACGAGGAAATAACTCTTTGAGTTCTATGTTGTGAAGGGAGAGTTCACTGAAGGACCTCCACATGGTTGCTGAATACCCAGAAGTACTCAAGAAGAGGCTTGAATAGAAGGATAGCCAGGATGGCATCCATTTCATTCTCCATCTGAAGGAGAAGAAGGAGAGACAACATGGTATATGCGCGAAGACTCTACAGGAGGTAGAGGTCAAATCTCCAAAGATTTGAGGAGAAGCTCAGGAAGGGCAGTGCTTTTACGTGCATCGGCGAGGCTCGAAATCGAGGATCTCGCAGAGAAGAAAGACAGTAGAGGTCGAGGCCTTTAGAACCTTGGAAATCCTCCCAAGGCAGGACGAAAGCACAAGGAGGCTCTGGTGAGAGCACAACAACCATTGGATTGGCAGATAGAGATATCTGGACCGTAGAGGAGATTTACATCCAGGAGGAGCCACAGAAGGAGGGAACCGATAGCTGTCGGATCTCATATAGAAATCCCGACAACCATTAGATCAGGAGGCGTTGCATGGATGTTAGCCTCAGGAGGAGGAGCACATGGGAGGATTGATCTGAGTCATCAGATCGGAAGCAGGTACCCGTCAGCCGTAGGACCTGCAGAAGCTACGAGGAAGTTAAGCCCTCGTAGGCAGGAGGAGAGAAGTCTCGACAGCCATCGAGATATCGACCATCGGAGAATCGGAATTCTCGAGGTCGTAAGAACTGGGACAGTGCAAGTCACAAAATCTCGACGAGATCTGGACCATCTATTGGCATAGGGACACATGGCAGAGATCCAGTGCCATCGACACTTAGGCGCATCGGGAAATTGGCATTCTCGTTGACAAGAGATCAGAGAAAATCCAGGTTGGAGCCCCCAACATAATCTGGACCGTCCGTTCGGTGGACAGGTGGCAGGAATCCATTGAAGGATCGAGATATCAGTATTCACAGAATCAGAGTTCTCGAGGTCGAGGGAAATAGGACATCGAAATTCCCAAAATCTCGACGTAATCGGGACCGTCTGTTGAAGGGACACATGGCAATCATCTAGAGCTACCGAGGAAAGCTCAACAGGAGGCTTCATCGGTAAATTGGGAATCGAGATATCGAAGATCCCGAGAGAAAAGAATTCGTGCTTTAGGGAATCGCGATCCGCGATTTCCCGACAAGATCTGAACCATTCGCTTGGAGGACGCGTGTCAGAGGATCCCGAGGAGTCGGGGATCAGCATATCAAAGTTTCCCGAGGCAAGAAACTCTTGCAGCTCGAAGTCGTGATTCGTGATATCCCGACGGAGGAGCGAGTGGGGTCACCCAGGTGCTCAGTGAAGGATAGGTGGCAGATCAAAGGCTGGGAGCCAATTGGAAGGAAGAGATGTAGTGGGAGCCAGTTGTCAGAACAACAGAGGAGGAGGACAACGCCGAGGTGGAGGACAACTATCAACTAAACGGAGAATCAAGAATTGGACGATCGGGAATCCCGTAGCTGTTTGCATCATGACATTGAAAACCCTGAAACCCCGACGGGGTAAGGTTGCGGTCACAAAGACTGGTCACATTTGCCAGGGCTTGTCTTGGAGGGCCAACTAAAGAAAAGTGTGTCACAAATCGGGAATTCGGAGATCCCGTGCACAAGGAGTTCATGTTTCTTGAAACCGCGAACCCCGAAACTCTGATGGGGAGTTTGACTGTGGTCACACGGGATGATGGTCATGTGGACCAAGGGATGAGCCTGGAGGGCTAGCGAAAAGTAAATCATGTCGACAATCGGAGGATCGGGGATCCAGAGGACGTGCGCGCGTTGTCATCGCAAGTGACGAAACTCCAACAGGAGGTAGCCTCGAAAGGAGGTAAGGCCACGGACACGGAGGCAGTGGTCATATGGTGGAGGCTTAGCCAGGAGGGCCTGGCACATAGGAGCTGAGAGCTCATCAGCAATCGGGGATTGGAGAGTACTGTGACTTTCGACAATGGAAACAACGAAACCCCGACGCCCGATAAACAGTTTCCTGTAGGGAAATTGGTCACGGTCCAGTGCAGAGGCTGTGCAGGTGAATGAAAGACCTATGGATTGGGTCAAACTTTAGCAGAGATTCCTGAGGGAATCCAAAGAGCCGCTTCATCTAAGCGGAAGGAGGAAAATAACGATCCTATGAGAAGGAGGTCGAGGTGAAGAGACCCTGTTGGGTGATAGGTTAGGGAAGACCTCATCTGCGTCAGGTGGTATCCGAGCTGATTTCTTGTCTGTATATTTTAGGCAAAAGGAGCGAAGAAGAGAAGAAGCACTCTGATATTCACGTCAAGTGGTATAAGAGCGAGATTCTATTTGTATATTGCAGACAAAGGAGCAGAAAGAAGACAGAGAACTGGAGGACTCTGTAATGATTGTTTGCAGGTAGGCAAAAATCAAGGAGACAGTCAGCAGGACTGTGGGATGAAGCTGGAACATTCAAGGATGCAAAGTGACAGCAACAGGTTTGCCGGGAAGGTAGATAGGAACAGCAGCATGTCTACTGAAGGCCATAGGTCTGCTGAACGGAAGAAGCCAGAGCTGATGAGTGCAGAAGAAATGGATAAAGAGCTCGCTGACATAAAGCGAGAGATGGAGGAGCTCGAATTGAAGATGCAGCAGAATAGGAAGTTGAGATGGGTATATGAATGGCCCATGAAGATGCCAAAGGTGAAATGGCCAGTCAGGGAGCTGATGGTCAAAGGACAGCAGAGGTTGTTAAGAAGATGGTTGAGGTATGCTGAAAACCTCAAGGCCACAAAGGAAGAGATGATTGATCACTGTTGGCTAGAGACTGGAAAGGGTATCGATGATTGGGATGATGAAGAGGATGAATTGGGGTCATCTGAGGATCTCAAACACTTCCAGAAGGGCAGAGAGGAAGAAATTCCAGATTGCCAAGAGGGAAACAAGTTGAGATCAGCTAAGGATCTCACAGACTGTCAGAGGGACAGCAAAGGAATTTCGCATTGCCAGTTGGGCGATGATTAGAGGTCACTGAGGGATCTCAAAGACTGCCAGGAGGGCAGCAGAAGAATTGACCACTGCCAGGAGGGCAGAGATGAAAATGCGAGGCCATATGAAGGTCTCATGGGCTTGATGAAGAGTTCAATTCAGCAGGGGTTGCTGATGAAGATGGGATCGATTGATCTCATGGTCTGCTAGGGAAGAAGCGGAAGCATCCCATATTTCCAGATGGGTAGGGATGAGCAGATGAGACTGTCTAAAGGTCTCATAAACTCTGAAGTGAGTTGGATTCATCCAGGGGAGCTGATAGAGCAGGTGAACTCAAAGGTGAATTTGGATCAGCAGATGCAGCTGATAGAGGAAGATCATAATGATATTCTGATGATTGGGGGAATCAAGTTATTCCTACCATGTGCCCAGGAGGAGGCCGAAATTTGTGTTGTAGATGGTGCAATAGCAGAACAGTCACAATTGGATATGACTATCAAAAGGAAATTGGAGCAGACATTTGAGACTGCCCAAGCGGATGAAGGGAAAGAGAATGAGCATTCCGAGGAATGGCTCAATGATTTCAGCCAACAAGCTAAGAGCGCTGTAGCACTGAAGCTAGCAGCAGATGAAGGCAAGGAGTAGGCAGGAAGATTTACTACTCCATGGGAGATGGAGCTAGAGATGCTGGAGAATTGGATGAACAATCCAGAGCCAACAAAGGAACTGACAGAATTTGAGCTGTCAGAGAAGAGGATGACTGAGCAGCAGGTCGGTCAAGAAGAGACTGCAGAGCTGAAGTCTGCAGCAGAGTGGCAACTCGAGGCCACAGATGAAGAAGAAGATGAAGAAGATGGCATGGGAGATCATAGCGATCTTCCCAATGGACAAAAATGTCTGCAGCTGGGGAGACTGCAAAAACTAGACCAGCCATTGGAGCAGCTGGATGAAGTGATAGAAGAAATCAGGGAGCTGATGTTGAGATCAACGCAGACTACTAGCGAAGAGCAGCTGGGCAGAAGGAAAGAAGCAGCAGCAGCAGCAGCGTAGCGGAAGCAGCAACAACAACAGAATGGAGTGGATGAACAACTCCAAAGACTTATTTGGGATCCAGTAGGATTTCCAACAGCCCAGAGGGGAAGCTCATGAGCAGGAGCTCATGATTTTTGCAGTAGTGGAGTATGATGCAGGAGCATCGCTCCATGTCATCCATCCAACCACGTAGCGTGCATGCATTCATATGCTAAAAGGGAGGCACAACCTCATTCAAATTTGTAGTGAATGTAATTAAATGTCTTAGGCTGGTGAGCCATGGAAGCCGCGCCTTTGTGCAGGAGTTAGATAGGATCATCCTTTATTGTAGATTGGATGAGATCTAGATCCAGATGCTGGACTAGACAGCCCATTCATTATAATTGAATAAGGTAGGTGAACCTAGAGGGAAGCGCTAAGAGCCCCTCAGGTAAAAGAGATTTTCGGATCTCATTTTGAGTTAGTGAAGATGAGTTTGTAAGAGGAGAGCCAGAGAGAGCTCGAGAACACCTTTGTAAATACAGGCATTGTTGCCATTTTTAATATAAACAAAAATAGTTTTCCTGCATATGTTATGTCTTATATGCATGTCTATAGGTGTTCTTTTATATGCTGTGAATGTATGTTGTAGTGGTGCAGTTGCAGGGAGTTGTGTTTTATTTTCAGGTTGAAGGTCTTTGAGGCTTCACACTAGGAGGGTGTGACAGAACGCTGAGGGTTTTGATAGCCGGTGCACTGAGGATGCACTTCTGAACTCTGAGGAGTCAGACAGAGACGTGCTGAGGCACAGGATTGAAATCATCAACTCAGGAGGAAGACCTATGAGGTTGTTGAACACCTCAGGAGGTAGTGCTGTCTGGGTGAGAAACACATATGCAGACAGAATCACTGAGGATTCTGTAGAGCTCTGCCAAGTGGGCATTGAGCATACGCATGGGTTGCATTGGAGAAGAACTCTGTTGAGAGTTTGAAGGAAGACCAGAATCACTGACGATTCTGAGGAGCTCTACGAGGAGGGCATCGAGCAGGTGCATAGAGGCACAGGATAAAGGAGACAAAACTGCTAATCATTCTGTGGAAGGGATACTCTGACAAGAGGGCATCGAGTCAGTGTGCATGCAAGCACAAAAGAGGAAAGAACTCTTTGAGTTATGTGTTGTGAAGGAAGAGTCCACTGAAGGACCTCCACTGGGTTGTTGAATACCCAGAAGTACTCAAGAAGAGGCTTGAGCAGAAGGATAGCTAGGAGGGCATCCATTTCATTCTCCATCTGAAGGAGAAGAAGGATAAAATCCCTCAAGGGGTCTGAGTGTTCAAAGAAGCTCAGGAGAGACAACATGGTATATGCGTGAAGACTCTACAAGAGGTAGAGGTCAAATCTCCAAATATTTGAGGAGAATCTCAGGAAGGGCAGTCCTTTTACGTGCATCGGCGAGGCTCGGAATCGAGGAGCTCACAAAGAAGAAAGACAGCAGAGGTTGAGGCCTTTAGAACCTTGGAAATTATCCCAAGGCAATATGAAAGCACAAGGAGGCTCTGGTGATAGCACAACAGCCATTGGATTGGTAGATAGAGAGATCTTGACCCTAGAGGAGATTTACGTCCAGGAGGAGCCACAAAAGGAGGGGACCGATAGCCATCAGATCTCATATAGAAATCTTGACATCCATTAGATCGGGAGGAGTTGCGTGGAGGTTAGCCTCAGGAGGAGGAGCATATGGGAGGATTGATCTGATTCATCATATCAGAAGAAGGTACCCGTCAGCCGTAGGACCTACAGAAGCTGCGATGAAGTTAAGCCCTCGTAGGCAGGAGGAGAGAAGTCCCAACAACCATCGGGATATCGACCATCGGAGAATCGGAATTCTCGAGGTCGTAAGAACTGGGACAACGCAAGTCATGAAATCCCGATGGGATCTGGACCATCCATTGGCAGAGGGTCACGTGGCGGAGATCCAGTGCCATCGGCTCTTAGGCGCATCGGGAAATCGACATTCTCGTTGACAAGAGATCAGAGAAAATCCAGGTCGGAGCCCCTGACATAATCTGGACCGTCCGTTCGATGGACAGGTGGCAGGAATCCATTGAAGGATCAGGATATCGGAATTCATAGAATCAGAGTTCTCAAGGTCAAAGGAAACAGGACACTGAAAGTCCTGAAATCCCGACGTAATCGGGACCGTCCGTTGAAGGGACGCGTGGAAATCATCTAGAGCTACCAGGGAAAGCTCGACAGGAGGCTTCATCGGTAAATCGGGAATCGGGATATCGGAGACCCCGGGAGAAAAGAATTCGTTCTTTAGGGAATCGCGATCCACGATTTCCCGACAAGATCTGAACTATTCACTTGGAGGACACGTGTCAGAGGATCCCGAGGAGTTGGGGATCAGCATATCGGAGTTTCTGGAGGCAAGAAACTCTTGCAGCTCGAAGTCCCGATTCGCGATATACCGACGGAGGAGCGAGTGGGGTCACCCAGTTGCTCAGTGAAGGACAGGTGGCAGATCAAAGGTCGGGAGCCAATTGGAAGGAAGAGTTGTAGTGGGAGACAGTTGTCAGAACAACAGAGGAGGAGGATAGTGTCGAGGTGGAGGAAAACTGTCAACTAAACGGAGAATCGAGAATTGGACGATCGGGAATCCCGTAGGCGTTTGCATCGTGACATTGAAAACCCCAAAACCCCGATGGGGTAAGGTTGCGATCACGAAGACTGGTCACATTGGCTAGGGCTTGTCTTGGAGGGCCAACTAAAGAAAAGTGCGTCGCAAATCAGGAATTCGGAGATCCCACGCACAAGGAGTTCGTGTATCTTGAAACTGCGAACCCTGAAACTCCGATGGGGAGTTTGACTGCGGTCACACAGGATGATGGTCATGTGGACCAAGGGATGAGCCTGGAGGGCTAGACAAAAGTAAAGTGCATCGGTAATTGGAGGATCGGGGATCCAGAGGACGTGCGCGCATTGTCATCGCAAGTGCCGAAACTCCGACAAGAGGTAGCCTCGAAAGGAGGTAAGGCCACAGACACAGAGGCAGTGGTCATATGGTGGAGGCTTAGCCAGGAGGGCCTGGCACATAGGAGCCGAGAGATCATAAAAAATCGGGGATTGGAGAGTACTGTGACTTTCAACAACGGAAACAGCGAAACCCTAACACCCGATAAACAGTTTCCTGCGGGGAAATTGGTCACGGTCCAGTGCAAAGGCCGTGCAGGTGAATGAAGGACCTGTGGATTGAGTCAAACTTTAGCAGAGATTCCTGAGGGAATCCAAAGAGCTGCTTCGGCTAAGAGGAAGGAGGAAAAGAACGATCCTGTGAGTAGGAGGTGGAGGTGAAGAGACTCTGCGAGGTGATAGGTAGGACCTCGTCTGCGTCATTTTCTCAAAAAACATCGTTTAGGGCCTCAAAATGGCCCCAGAAGTTAAAAACTGCTAAAAATAGTAAATTACCAAAATTGCTAGAAACATGTTTTGGGCCAGTTGGAGAAGGTGGGTGGCCACTGATATCCACCTGGATCAATCCTCCCTCCTTAAGAAGCAATGGTCTCCATTGCGTTGAGTTCCCGGGGGAGAGGGGAAAGCGATTGTTGAATCTGAATCTTGGTGAGTTGCTTGCCTTGTTGGAACCGTCACGCTGCCTGGTTTGTTGAAGGTCGTCACGAACCTGTCGCTGGAAGGGTTGGACCTTTTTAATCAGTCTGGCTACATGATATGACTATGTGTAGAAGGAATATTTTTTCTTTGTTGCAACCTTGTCGACCTGCTTCTGGTGGATAGAAGGTGCTTGGGCCAAGGCTATAGTGGTTGCAGTATCCTTTTGTTCCCCTTTTGAATAGATTGTGGAGAAGATGAATTTTGTAGTATGAGATACTACCTTACAACACTGTTTAGGTGGCGCAATAGTTGGAACTACCTCTACTATCTTGTAGAGATGACCCCCCAGAGTAATAATGACACTACGGGGTCGAGACTCATAGATAGCATGGTGTTTCCACATATATGGTTGGCCCAAGAGAACATCACATACATCCAGTGGGGCGACATCACATAATACCTCATCCTTGAAGGGTTGGATGCCATATGACAATTGACACTACTGGCTGACATGAAGATATCGTCCTCGGCGAAGCCACCCGATGTTGTATGGTTGTGGGTGTGGTGTTGTTGACAATCCCAACTGTTTTATGACCTCTACTGAGATGAGGTTCTTTTGGCTTCCGCTATCAACAATAAAATGCAGTGGGGTCCCCTTCACCCACATCTATGAAAGAAAAAGGCGCTCCCCCTCTTCTAGATCTATTGGTTCTTCTGGTTGAATTGCTGCGGTTGTGACAATAGAAGTGGGGTCTGCGTCGATGATCTATATTTTACCAGTATTTTTAGAATCAGATTTTGAATTAGGGTTCAACTCCTTGTCTTTGATCTCAGCCACCAATGAATGTTTTGAGCGACATTCATCGGTGTTGTGCTAGGGGATTTTGTAGAAATCGCACCATTTTCCGGTGTCCTTCTTTGTCTTCCCATGACCCTTCTTTTCCTGTGGCTTGGACTGGTTTTCGGGAGATCATTTTTCAGGGATGTCTTTGTCATACTTTGGTTGTTGTGGATTTGCAGACCTGAACTCCCATTTGTTTTGGTGCTTAAATTTCTTCTTGATTTTAACAACATATCGATAGGCAACACTAAGTGATGAGATGTCCAGAAAATCCATTTTAGTTTGAATGTATCTGTGTAGAGCCCCATGGTATTTCAGAACCAAATATCATTCAGAGTCTTTGATACCCATCTTGGTGCGCAAGGTATGGAAGCTATTGGTGAACTCTAGAACTGATTGGCCCCTCTCTTGTCGCAGTGTGGTCCATCTCATGTACTGGTCCTCATAGTTTTCAATAAGGTAATATTATTCCTTTGCCGCATCCACAAAAAAATCCCAAGTGGGTTCGGCCCCATATATTCCAGACTCCTCTATGGAACTCTAGTCCCAGTAAGTTTCCCACCAATGTATGACATGGGGGAGAGCCTTAAGGAGTGCGAAGGTGATCTTTTCCTTGTCTGAAAAATTATGAACAAAGAAATAACCTTCTAGCATATTTAACCATTTATCTAGGGCATCTGCATCTATTTGACCTTTAAATACAGGAATATCAAAATTAACCTGTAGCTTGAAAGGCGAGGTGCCCCCAAAGTGGCCTCTTGATTAAGATGTACCTGATGCTATCAACATGCGTTGAAGGATGTGGGAAAAATTCTCCATCATTTCGTCCCTCTGTCGCGTGAGAGTTTGCTCAAGCAACAGATTGATAGGATCGTTTGCTCCATCGTTTTTCTTTTCTTTTTCCATTGAGGGTTTCTTGGGTGTGTGAGTGATTTTCCTCAAGAGAGACAAGCTCAAGACCCAACTTACTATACTCGGACCTTGTTGGGGACATGCACTGAAAAACGATCAAGAGCAGCTTCCTCTGATACCACTGATCCGGATTATTTTCGGCATGAAATGAGAGTTGAGATATAACACATAAATATTTAGAGATATTGCAAGAGAGACAACAATATAACAAAGATATAGTGGAAATAAAACAAGATTCATAGATATACAATAATACACGATTTCTATTAACGAAATACATGTATAGAGACTGTAAAATACATAGTGAAAGACTCGCTAGAATGGTGGTAGCTTATCTCTAAGAAGAGATGTGATGGCTACTCGCATTTGCAAGAAGATGATTACTACAATGAGGCTCTAAGGGCCTTTTTAACATAAGTAAAATCCAAAACCCTAACCCCGGAAGATGAAAAGCCAAAAGGTTTGCGGGCCCTGATGGGGGTAGTTGATACATCAACTTCCCAGGGGCGTAACTTTTGCATACGATCTCCGTTTGGGGCACTCAATAGCTCGTTGGAAATATCTATCCGAGAACTACAACTTCTGGGTGAGAAACATAATCATCGATCCATGTTGCTCCCCGTTTTCTCAAAAAACATCGTTTAGTGCCTCAAAATGGCCCCGAAAGTTAAAAACTGCTAAAAATAGTAAATTACCAAAATTGCTAGAAACATGTTTTGGGCCAATTGGAGAAGGTGGGTGGCCACCAATATCCACCTGGATCACTTGTATTCCTGTCACTTCCACTATGATGAGGAAATAATTGAAGAGTTAAACAACCCTGACTACCCATGGAATGCGCTCCACCACTGCGCACTCTTCTTTCCACAGGAAGCCTCCACGCCTCCTAACCAACACCCCATCTACGTGGTCGAAACCAAGGATTTTGTCCCATTAGGGCCTATCGATTCATTCAAAAACCCCATTCTTTCCCCTGATGCTTTTGAATAAGGCAACATGACCAACATTTCCCTGACCATTAAAATCGACATTTCCATAAAAAATGGTGTCGTCGAGGAAATCACCATTGGAGCTGCTTGCACTCCTCAAGAAATCACCGCCTATAAAGCCCTCTTATAGGAATATCGGGATATTTTTTCCTGGTCATACACGAAAATGCCTGGCCTCGATCCCTCTATCGTCGAACATCGCATCGACACCTGGCCCGACATTACACCAATTCGTCAAAAACAACGACCGCTACAACCATCCAAAGCAATGGCCATCAAAGTCAAAATTAACAAATTATGCACTGCCAGGTTCATTTACCCCATTGCCTATACATCATGGGTTTCCAACCCTATACCCATTAACAAAAAATAGGGCATTATCTGCCTCTGCACGGACTTTCGTGATCTCAATCACGCATGTCCCAAAGACAACTTTCCAACACCTTTGATCGAACAAATTATCGATGACTGTGCAGGCCATGAGGCTCTATCCTTCATGGGTGGTTTCTCTGGTTATAATCAATTTCAAATTGACCCAGACGATCAATATAAAACCTCATTCACTACCCCTTGCGGTACTTTCACATATCGTGTCATGCCTTTTGGCTTAAAGAATGCTGGCACAACTTTCCAATGAGCTATGACATACATCTTTCACGATATAGCTCATATCATCCTCGCATACTTGGATGATCTCATAGCTCGATCCAAGAAACACACCCAACATCTTGATGATTTGCAAATCGTCTTCCAACGGTGTGGTCAGTACAATATCCTCTTGAATCCCCTCAAGTGCGTTTTCTACGTCATCGCGGGGCACCTCCTTGGATTCCTTGTTTCCCAAAGTAGTATTACCATGGACCCCCTCAAAGTCCAAGCTATCACCGAAATTCCACCTCCCCGAAATTTACATCAACTTCAGAGCCTACAAGGCAAGGCTAACTTTCTACGACGATTTCTCCTAGACTATGCCATTCACGCCCACGCTTTCCTTCGCTTACTACGTCATGACATCCCATTTCACTGGGATGACCATGCCCAACAGTCATTTGAAGATCTTAAACTAGCACTCTCAAATTCCCCTTTAATTAGTGCACTTGACTACAATCGCGACTATATCCTCTACATATCAGCATCAGCTGTGTCAGTAGCAGGAGTTCTCGTTCATCTAGGTTTATGACAATCATGAGTATGTCATTTATTACATTAGTAAAAACCTCTCAAGGCCACCCCTGAAGTATAAACACGAAGAGAAACTAGCTCTTGCCATCATCCTTGGAGTCCAGAATCTGCGCCACTACATTCTGCTTCGCACAACCAAGGTTGTAGCAGATTCCAACCCTATGCAATACTTGCTCAGTCATCGGAAAATTAATGACAAATTTTCTCGATGGAGCATTATCCTTCAGGAGTACAATCTTGAATTCTCAACACCCAAGAGAAATAAATCCCTCGTTCTCGTCGAAGTTGTCACAACCGTCCCCTCTAACACCACCAATGCCCCCATCAATACTGACTTTCCCGATGCACATCTCTTTTACATCACTTCAGATGATCCTTGGTACGACGACCTCCTCGTCTACCTCTAAACTCAAAAGTTTGTTAACCACCTTTCACGAGATGATCATCATCATATTCATCACCAGCCCCCTTGTTACCTCCTCATCAGAGACATCCTATACCGGTAAGGGGTCAACACCATTCTTCGTCAATGCCTGACTATTGGCGAGGCTGATAGAGTCTTGAACGACTGCCACAGCGGTGCATGTGGGGGCCATCTTTCAGGAATATCCACTGCTCAGAAGATTATCCAAGAAGATTACTTTTGGCCTACCTTGTTTCACGATTGCATTCATGCCGTGAAACGATGTGAGAAGTGTTAGCTTTACGCCAACAAAGCCTGAGCACCACCTTCTCTTCTTCATCCAGTCATCACTGCCGGCCATTTTTGTAAATGGGGCATCGACTTGACTTGTAATCCCCCCTCCAACAATGGTCACAAATACATTGTTGTCGCAGTCGATTACTTCACCAAATGGGCAGAAGCTATGCCCACCTTCAACAACACCACCGACACCGCAATACATTTTTTCTTTAACCACTTCATATCTCTCTTTGGAGTACCACTCCAACTTGTTTCTGATCATAGGAAACTCTTCGAGAACGAGATCTTTGTCGAACTCTCATCTCGGTTAGGACTCTCTCATGAGTTTGCCTCACCATATTACCCTCAGTTTAATAGACAGGTTGAAGCAGTTAACCAGGTCCTCAAGACCATGTTACAGCACACGGTTAATAAACATAACACCAATTGGCATCATATGTTATTTTCCATGCTATGGGCTTACAGTACGGCTGTGAAAATAGCTACTGGTTTCACACCATTTCATCTACTCCATGGGGTCGAGGCCACTCTTCCCATCGAGTGTGAAATTCCCACCCTACGCACCGCAATTGAGCTATTACTTGACAATGCTCCAATGGAGAAGCACTTGTTGAACTTAGAGTCTCTGGATGAAGATCGTCGATCTACATTATAGAACAATGAGGCAGCTAAAAAATGATCAAAGGCTACCTTTGATTGACATGTCAACCTTCGCTCATTTCACGAAGGAGACCTAGTCCTGGCTTATGATATCGCTCATGATACCTTTGGCCATGGAAAATTTGAGTCACTATGGCATGTCCCATACATTATCCAACATTGCCTCACCAAAGGCGCATACATCCTGGCCTCTCCCGAAGGCCTCTCTCTCAAAGAACCCGTCAACGGGTTATACTTAAAGAAATTTTATGCTTAAATGTAGTCACTCTACTTTAGGTTCTTTCTTTTATAGTGTTTTTAATATTTTTTCCATACCTCACATCTAAACTATCATTTGTGTTGTTGACAAATGCTTCCTCCACCGACCTACCACATCGGTTACGCCGACGGCGCCAACTGTTGGTCACTATAATTGCTTAATTAATTTCAAACAACCAAGTGAAACATAAATTATCAACCCAGGGAAGTCTTTTGTTTCAAAGATAGCTGCGCACTATATATGCTCAATTCCAAAAGCACTTAGTGTTGTAGTAA
>ML780475.1:150016-189941 GCA_009831015.1 Picea engelmannii
GTAAAGTATTATGCAAAACAGATTAAGCATATAATAATGAGAAAGGACGTTGTGTACCTTGGGATGATCAGGTGAAATGATAGTATAAGTTAAAATACAGGTGATGAAGGGTATAATAATGGCAAAAAGTATGGGCAAAAAGGATACAATATGTGGTCCTAACACCAACCATTGGACATAAAATCTTGCTTTGGTCGCTTGGGCTCTCTACACCCGCTCAAATGAAATGCTCCATTCGAGCAGCATATGTTTGGGTTCATTGACCAACAACCAAGCTGAATACACTGCTTTCATTGGCCTCCTGGCCGATGCCCAACATCATAGTATTCGTCACCTTAGCATCTTTCTCAACTCTCAACTAGTCATTCTCCAGCTCAACAATGTGTACCGCATACGTGATCCTTGCCTCTTTCACAAATACCTGCAGGTTAGATTGTTATCTCGACATTTTGATTCCATTACATTTACACATATTCCAAGACAATTGAATCAAATTACAGATAACCTAGCTAATATTGTGTTAGACTGGCATATATCACATCAAGCTACCTCTACACATACATAAACACATCAACAACTTGTCACTGCATATATAGATTAGACATCATCAATACATTAACAAAACACATGTAAACACCACATAGATCTCAAAATGTATACTCATGTATATATCGAAAGGTCCACAGTGCCATCCAAATGTTTACATACAAAAATACAAGTATCTGCAGGCTAGTGAAGCACCTCGATACAAAATGATCTCACCAGCCTATATAAAAAAATACATCAATACATAGAACACCAATCAAGGTGCCTCTAGAGAACCACCACCTGCCCCTCCCTCAGGCGGTGGTTTCCCACCCCCTACTGGTACCTCCTGCCCTGGAGGTAGTCGTCAGGTCATCGCAACACCAGCCACTGCTACCCATCATACCATGGCCTGCCATGGTCGTGGAATCCCCACACACTGCTCCAGGATGCCCTCATCCTGGATACGTGACCATATTCCCTCAGGCACGTCCTGTAGCACCACCTCCAGGCGATGGCATATGTCCTCAAAATCTACTCTGGCATCTGCTAGAGGAGCATGTGATGGCCCAGCACCAAGGTCATCAAACTGGCATCTCCTCACTGCTCTCTCCGAATCAGCTGGTCACACCATGACGTCCTCACGCTGACGTCTCTCTCCAACATGTGGCCCTCCCCACGGTGGTCTCTCCAACTCCTGATGAGTTGGCACTCTCCGAAACTCCACCTCACACCCGCGAGGTGCCACATCTGCACATACACACAAACAACAGATAGTATCAACATCTATATCATATACATATGTCATGCTATCTCAAAAAACAAACATATATATCAACATCATCAACATACCTCGATGGTCAAACACCTCCCCTGGAGGTAGCACCATGTCTGGATCCTCCCGGAAGTCAACCCCGACATCGGGGTACTGTAATATCACCTACGACATCTGTCTCCACACATGTGCCACCTCAACAGTAAAGAAGTGGCCACCCTCGCCACCACCATGGTGAAGAAAAATAGTCAGCTACCACTTTAGTCGCAGCTCTCACGCCCCAGGTGCACCCAATAAAATCCTCGGGGGAAACATAGGCACCCTCTCCAAAAACCAAGCCACCAGGATGGACTCAAAGGAAAACTCTCCAATATCCATGGACTGACAATGGTCCAGATTCCCTACCATCCTGGCATGTAGAGTAAGCCCCCAGGTGAAGCACTCACTGGCCAACACTCTCTCCATCACAATTAGTTGGCCACCACTGATCCGCTGCATCGCCAATGACCCATAAACTCTCACAATCAATGCTTCTATACAGCAATGCGCTAGGGCATCCATCACCCCAATGCTCATGATAGTGTCGGACATAAAGTTCAGCCCCGAATAGTATCTCTGACCAATGATCGCTAGTGGCACATCCCTTGGTAACATCGACTCTGCTGGTAAGGGCGTTCCTCGAAATGGGAGCCCATTCAAAAAGTACACATCCTCCACCGCAATGAAGGCAATCTGCTCTCCCCATAGTATGAAGCAATGCAGGTTCGGACTCCACATCCGGATAAGGAACTGCAAGAGATACTCCTGTGCCCGTATCAACGGGCACTCAAAGAACTTCAGTAGCCCACAGGCTACCAAAGTTGCACATACACCTGGCTCCTCAATAGCCAAGGCATCTCGCAGCTGGGACCAATCTCGCTCTCACCAACCAACTAGCATCGTGCACAATGCTCACCTACAACCACATAAAATAGTCCTCAGTCATCCAAATGGACCATCAACAACATAAAAAAGATAAGTTTTACACCCATCAACCTTGCCTCTAAGGCGCGGCTGTTTAACCCACAGGCACGCACATGTGCGTGCCTGTTCAGTCCACAAGCGCGCACATATGTGCACCTGTTCACTACATAGGTTCACTCTCAGGCACCTATCCATCCTTTAGGTGTGCACACATGCACACCTACTCAACCTACAGGCGCACTCTAGAGCGTGCTTGTCCAATACACAACCACACACACCTGCACAGCTGTGCAGTCGACAGGTGCGCACATTGTGTGCTCCCTTTACCCCCTTACCATCACCCCCTTGCATGCCTATATGGTGGGCAGGCACGCATGTGTGCATGCCTACTTCAAGATCTCCCATGCACGTGGGCCCCGCACTCGTCAAACCCTCTTTACGTCCCTCCGTACAGCCCCTGCCCAAAAAATGAAACCCTACATCTATGCAAGATGATTAGACCACTAACCTGAAGCTCGTTGGTCCTCAATCGAATGCCTCATCCTCTCAAAATCTCCAAATCTCCTTTGAATACTTCTTGTCCAGTCACTATAGCAGCAAGTACAAATGAGGTGGCATTGTGGGCCCTACAACTATATATAGGCCTTTTTTCCAAACTTCCACTCACCATTCCAGGAACTCCGGGCATCCATTTCTCGATCCATCGTCAGCCACGGGATCAACATCCCGTCATCTACATCATGACAGTCCCTGGGCCTCTTTTCATCCTGAGCCCCCGAGATGACATTTTTCATACCCTGACCAGGTATGCATGTGCATATTCAAAATTATCCAATACATGCTCATATATTCGATTCTCTTCAGATATTGTTCACGTCGGGTATTTGGTTTTCATGTGTGTAGGTACTTGGTCATCATACATCAACACAACCCCTTCAAGTATATACTCAGCACTGGCATGTATTCATTCCCTCTGAATCTCACTTACATTTCCAGTCACACCCTCTGACATTTGCCTCTAGGATCCCCATTTCTGGCTCTGCAGTACCAACACCTCCATTTGCATCTTTAGTACTGTCACCCGGTAGTACTCTTACCCACATGAGTTATCCCATTCATAACACCCTTTTGTGCTTTTGACACTCATACTATTTTTCAAAACCCTTTAGGGATGGGAGTCCCGATCGTCTTACATCATGTCGCGAATCAGCCACATACTCCTCCTCATTTTTCTAGCTTTCCCAACGGACTCCCAGATTATCTCTTCATGGTTCTATTTTTGTACTGCACCTCCGTAGTATCATGAACCCTCCATTTCATCCACAATCAATTTTCCCATCTGCAAATTTTCCTTCATTTCACTTACCTCATACAGAAACCCACCCATGGGGCCCCCACCCTCCCCCAGTTCTCCAAGCAAATTGTGCCCTACCCGGGCCAACCATATCACATTGGGGCACCTGTTTCTATATTTGTACACTTATCCCAAAATTATTCTTTATTTATTGTACAAATGCCTTTGTTTCGAATAGTTACACTACCTTTTCGTCGTCACCTTTGGTGACCTTCTTCCCTTTTTTGGCAAAATGCAACCCATGTCACCCTTGGTTGGGGCACTACTTATCATTTACCCTTGATGACATCGTCCATATCTTCATAGTACCCCAGAGTCCACTTATCTCTACCCTCTGAGTTTATTCACTTTGTCCCACCTCTGGCACAACTTATCCCCTGTCTTGTTGTCCCCCTGACACTCGACCTCATTGAATGGTTGCGGCCACTTTTATCTCACATATACTCCAACCAAGGGTCATCTTAAGTCTTCCTACATCTTGAATTCATCCATGTACCTCCTCCACTTCCTCTCCTCAGCTAGTAGATTTCACAAAGCCATTTGCTTCTGGGAGTCGGGTCCCCCTTTTTTGTCGACATCAACACCGTTTTCCATAAGGGAGACAATATCTTGATTCTTAATGAGAGATCTCAGATGGCACAGGGAGAACCATAATTTATCCCTGCTATCGTTGACCCCCATAACATTCGATGCCAACACTTTCTCATGTTACGGTGGGTCTTACTTTGCGACTATTGAATTTAGTTATTTTACTTGCCGAAGACCTATGAACTTGGTTGGGCTATCAATGCCCACAGAATCTGGGATACTTCTTACAGCTGTCACTACCTACTATTCAGAGTATGTTCATCCACAGAATTGTCTTTTTCCTTTATCACGACTACCCCTGAGGGAACTGTAGTTGTCTACACCAACACTTGATTCCTCTTTTTGAGTTACATGACATGAGCATGGGGCATGCCCGCCTCGTTTGTACACAGTTTGTTTTTTACACACCTCATGGAAGGTTGGGTTCTACCGGTTCCTTTTTCAATCCAACGGATCACTCTGGATGATCTCACTATTTATCTCTCTTACAAAAACACTCTCAGTCGAAGAAACATTGATGGATTTCGGCTATACATATGCTCCTAACCTCATCCATTAAGGGGCATATGTTATCACTGAAATTTCATCCGCAAATGGTTACAAGAATTCATCATCGTCAAACAGTTATGAAGTCATCCATGGACCTGAATTAACACAAAATCATTCATAAAGGGTAAAAAACTATACAAAATAGTGAAAAATTGAAGGGCACTATGAAGACACTAGGCGCGCACGCACATGCGCGAATCAGAAACGTAAGATTCGTGCACATGCACACAATGCGCGATTGTTGTCACAAAAATCCGTGCATATGAGAAATGGTGCATTTATGAGAATGGTCGGCCTCCCACCCACTTCTGGTTCAGCTTCCAAGATTATTTGATACTCAAATCTTTATTGGATTCAACTGTATGGTTGTTCAAAGACCTAGAAATGCCCTAATTATCCTCTTTACACACTACAAACTAGTTGAACAATAGCTCAAAGGAATGCTATAAAAAGACCATGGATACACTTCATTTTTCAAGGAATTTCATAGCAAAGTTATGTTGCCACTACTCTCTTGAGGAATCTTCTATCCTTTCCAAGAGTATACTTGCATCATTGCTTTGGGTAGTCCATCTCACCCCTTGAGTGGATTAGCAAAGAATTCTTTCACCATTCTCATTTTCATTTTCAAAGTTGTAAGAAGAGCTTACTTGTGGGGGTCCAAGATCCCTCCCTAGGAGGAAGAAGGGACTCATAGTCCCCTTGCTTCTCGATGTTTTATTTCACTAATATCAGCCTTATCATTGGTGTTATCACTGAAATTTCGTCCGCAAATGGTTACAAGAATTCAACATCGTCAAACAGTTATGAAGTCATCCATGGACCTAAATTAACACAAAAGCATTCATAAAGGGTAAAAAACTATACAAAATAGTGAAAAATTGAAAGGCGCTATGAAGACATTCGGCGTGCGCGCACATGCACGAAACAGAAATGCCAGATTCATGCACATGCGCATGATGCGCGACTATTATCGCAAAAAGATGCACACCTAAGAAACGATGCATTTATGAGAGTGGTCGGCCTCCCACCCACTTCTGGTTCATCTCCCAAGCCAATTTGACACTCAAATCTGGATTGGATTCGACTAGATGGTTGGTCAAAGACCTAGAAATGCCCTAATTAGCCTCTTTACACACTACAAACTAGTTGAACAATAGCTCAAAGGAATGCTATCTCTTGAGGACTCTTCTATCCTTGCCAAGAGTATACTTGCATCATTGCATTGCGCAATCCATCTCACCCCTTGAGTGGATTAGCAAAGAATTCTTTCACCATTTTCATTTTCATTTTCAAAGTTGTAAGAAGAGCTTAATTGTGGGGGTCCAAGAGCCCTCCCTTGGAGGAAGAAGGGACTCATAGTCCCCTTTCTTCTCAGTGTTTTCTTTCACTAATATCAGCCTTATCATTGGTGACATGGGTCTCATTGTTCTTTTTGTCTCTATGTCCCTATGCTTATAAATTTAGTTGTTTTATTTCTTAGTTTAATTCTTAGTTGTTGTTTTATATTTCTTTTTCTAACCCTTTTCCTTGCAGCTGTCCTGCTCAGCAAACCCAACTGAGCTTGAAAACACCTCTATTTTTCTCACTAAGGTGACGAAAGAGGTGCAACATATTGGCGACTCCATTGGGGAAAGGTATCAATTTCCTACCCCATTTGAGTTTTTCTAGCTCTTCTTTTAGTTTGTTTAACTTGCAGGTGCACTAACCGGCCTAAGCCAACTTGCCAATCAACCAATTCCAAGTTGAATTGGAGGAAATCCATCTGGATTTTTCATTCTCATATGTGTGTCACATGTGCATGGGTTTTTAGGCCCACAGATGTGCATCGTGCACACATGCTCTTAAATCATAGTTCTTTTCTACGCACGTGCGCTTATTGACTTTTCTCTGTTCGCGCACATGCGCTCTGTGCGCCTCTGTCTCCACTGAGACCCGAGAATTTGTCCAAAAATTCACATTGTAAAGTTTTTTAGATGTGGGGAAGGCCATTTGCCTTCTTAAAAATGATTTCAAGCATGTTTTAAAGCTGCACCACAGTTAGTCCCCTCATCGTATAAAGGGGTTAGTCAAAAACACATAGGCACTTAGGAGGTTAAAATCAATTTCCTCTTTTTGCTTTCATTTTCGCCACATGGATGGCTTGTTTTGACACACAATATAAGTTGGAAATCATTTTTAATCACATTTAACTTGCATTGGGACTATAAGTTGGGTAACAATCACTTAGTATGCTCTTCTCTCATGCATCCAAGTGATCTTGAGAATCAAAAAAAGATTGTGAAATGATTTCATCTCCATTAAGAGCATTAAAACCTTTAGGAGAGGACAACAACCCTTCATGGGACTCCTCTTAGTTTACTTTTTCAAACAAATCTTAATATTGTAACGGGCCCATACATGCCCACATGCTACAAAGATAGGATAGTGTTGAAATTTCCTTTCTTAAATCAAATCACTAGAGAAGTTTAAAGGCTTTTTAACGGGCCCATACATGCCCACATGATCAATCTAGGATAGTTTCAAATATTTTCTTAGATTACATCAGAATAGGGAGTTAAAGGGATAGTAATAGACCCACATGTCCACATGCTAGCTTCCTAGGTACTTTTGAATTACGCAAGGCTGTAGCAAAGGCATTTAGTTAATTAGGTAATCAACACTTGTATTTACCAAGCGAAGTCCACATGCAGCAAGGTGACATCTAATTCACTAAAAATTGGCACACTTCCACTCACACACAAAAGTAACTTGTCACTCACATAGATTCTTCTTGAAACGTGGAGGTCAAAGTAAGTTTCCTCCAAAGGGATTCCGAAAACACCCCACCCTTTTCTTGACGAAACTGTCCACTCCCATTTTAAATCAACGAGGTTGGTTCACACCCCCAACCTCTCAAAACAACTACATATAAAATATTTCTAAAAACTCACTAAGTTTTCCTCCATAGGAGGTGCCAAAAGAAATTTTTAGTCTAGGTAGGATTTCGGGGATGGGCATCCAAATAACTCCCCGTTATCTGGTTCTCACATTGTCAAAACCATAGAAGTTGTCAAATAGGGAACTGAAAATCCTCCAAGTCAAGCATTCCTAACACCATAAGGAAGGGAGATACCCATGAAGGTTTGAAGGCCGAGGTCCGATTGTTCTGTGCATCCCCCCTTGATGCACCCACCTCTTGGACGGGATCCAGCCCGTGACCCATTTCTTAGGCCGAAAATCTAAATGTCGCACTTTGACCGAGGTACCTAGTGACCAAATTGTAGGACATCTACCCAGGTGGCAATTGTGGGCTGCAATTGCACCTTGATTGGATTTTGTGTGGCTATTGGGAAATATTGCCAGCTCTTTCGGGATATGCCCCCTTTACCCCTCATTATAACCAATTATTTCATCCTTCACTAGTTTCTCTTCTGGTGACATTAGACCCCACTGTTGAGTACTATTAGAAGGCCCAATGCTATTTGAGGGGAAGGACGTTATGTCTTCTAGGACATGAGAATTTTTTTTCTTTTGATTCCTCACGCGGACAAAACCCACTTACCCACATATATGCTTCTTTTTTCAAAAACATTTTATCTATGATGCACTTCTGACTACATTTTGATTTGGATATATATATTGTGTAAAGTTCAAAGTTTGCAACACAAAGGCTCTTGTTTCTTTATTACTCTCACCACCATTTTCATGCATTCACTTAGCTAATCCGACATCATAGGGGACCCATAGAATCCTCGTCGTTCACGACGCTTGCTAAACCTCCCTCCTATCTTAGGGGGAGTCTATGGTCTTGTCCACTCATTAGCACCACCTTCACACACTCTTGTGAGTGATACTATTTTAGGATCAACTTTGCTCAGTCCTACATTACTTGGGTCAACTTCCCAAGGTCATTTGTCCACTCGCTCTCCTTTACACGGAAGCGGGGGACCAACTTCCTCTCAAGGGGGCAGTACCAACCCACCTAGCCCCCCTCAAGGGTCAGGTTCACAACACACTTACACTATGGCTAGAGATAATCCCCCCCGCTACATATGCCATATTTGGTCTCTCTCAACATACCAAATCTAAGAAAACTCACCAATGATCATATATTGCATGCCCCCACATGGCCTGCAATGCCCACCAAACTACCTTCAGACATACCCAAGTTTGAAGGAAAGGCAGGTGACGACCCTGCCAACCATGTCATGACCTTTCACCTATGGTGCTCTTCCAATATCATTATGGATGATTCCATCAGACTGCGATTATTTCAACGCACACTCACTGTCCCATCGGCCAAATGGTATGTAGAGGAAAAATCAGGGTCCCATGAGACTTTTGAGTCCTTGGCCAAAGCATTCTTGACCTTCTTACAACTACCAATCTGCCACGACAATGGTCTAGAACTACTTTCTAATTTCCAACAAACCTCAGCCACACATATCATTGATCACATTCATGAGTGGCGTAGGTGACGTAGTTTGTACAAAGAAGAAACCACCAAGAAACAGTGTCTTGACTGGTTTCTTAGATCACTTGTCTCTCTCCTCGGTAAGGATGTAGCTTCCACCTTCCCTCAATCTGAAGAGGAATCCATCAGTAAGGCTCAATAGTATGACCTCATCTATGCACAGTCAGGGTACTTATACACTGTACTTCTTGATCTTCCAAAACCTATGCCATTTGGCCAAGACAAACCTGGGATGTCTCACTCAGCAGACGGACTGATTGGTACCACCACTCACCATGGTCCAAAACCCCAACCACCATCGATGTATGGAACACATAAATACCTGGAGGCATACGGGGGCACCTATTATTACCCCCCACCCCCTTATCAACAACCATACCCTGTTGTTATACCTCCACCCATCAATGGGCCACCGCTGGCACCCCCCATACATCCACCTATTCAATTGAGTTCTGGTACCCTCTCTACCTCAGCTTATAGTACTATCAAAAGAACCACACCTTCTTATGTACCTTACGGATCGTTACCCCCACAGAATCCATACTTTCCATTCCCTGGTCCCCCACAACCCATGGCTCCCCCACATCCTCATGCTAGGGTGAATTTTGTTCAACCCTCTCCCATTCAACAATATCAAAACTTTGAACAGCTGAATATGGAAAATCTGACCCATCCATTGAACAATGCCAAAAAGAAAGGATGAAACAGGAACAACAACAACCCAGGTCAAGGTGGGAATCAACCCCAGCAGAACCAACCCACTGGGGGCAACTAGAACCAAGGGAATCAGAACCCCCAAGGGGGAAATAATAATAGGCATCAAGGGAGAAATAATAATACTATTAAAACCAACTTCCCTTGTGCCCTTTTTGGTGAGTTCGGCCATTACACTCATCATTTCCCCCAAATCGCTGATTTCAAATGGTTGAAAGACTCAGGTAGTCTACCCCATCCTCCAACACCGCCAGCCCCTCAGCAGACACTACAACAATATGTGCAACAACCCCCCCCCGTTGTGTTGAAGAATCCTATTCCACACCAAGGTGTGATAAACACTCAATAGGACACACAACATCCCCCACCTCAGGTGGGACAGTACCTCAACCCAAACAATCCAGTAGATCGCACGATCCTCCTCACTAGTGAGGAAGAAATCCTTCTGCAAACACGTGATCGTCAGTATCACGCACCTGTTGAGTCTCCTCCCATCCCTCCTGAGACAAACCCTGCACCAACGGGACCCCTGTTGGTGATTCCTCACCCTACTGCCGAGCCACCTCTTCACATCCCTCGCATCCCATTGCGCAAGAATGTCCACAACCCACAGGCTAGGGAAGCTCACAATTACAGTTTGGTTGACGACTTAGCACAATCCCAGGCTGCCATGTCAGTTTTGGAGGTACTCTAGACTTGTCACACTCGGTGTAAATCATTAATTTCCACCTTCATGGTAGTCAAACCCGCAAATACCCGACTAATTACCTTTGATCTCGACAGCGGAGAACCTCGCCTTCCCACCTTGATCTCTTTTCAAATACCAGTAAAAATACGGAACATCACAGTTCATCGGTGTATCATCGATGAAGGTGCATCTACATGCATTATGTCCAAATCAGTATGGCAGAAACTTGGTTCCCCCGAACTCATACCCTCTACCATCGCCTTCTGAGCTTATGACGCACGACCATCATATCCTGAAGGGATCTTCCAAAATGTCGCCGTCGAACTCGGGGGCAAGAATATTCTCATCGACATCGAAGTTATCGATGCCCCACTCAATTATAATATCTTGTTCGGTCGTAGCTACATGTACGCTATGAAGGCAGTGGCCTCTTTCATCTTTCGGACAATGATGTTCCCCCACAATGGGAAGATCGTTACTATTGACCAAGTCTCACATTACGAGCCTAACCAATCTGCCAACATCAATAACATTCTTCCTCTCATCCACACAAGCCATGACGCATACCCACTCATCGAGATGGGTCCTAGAATTTTAAAAGATCCATCATTGTTAGGAACTTACCATGGAGAAACACCACTCCTTCATCCTTCCAATCAAGTATGCATCATATCATCTAACGAAACTCACATAGAGGATACCCTTCCTCCTACAGAGGCCTCTATCATAGCTGACGTCCCACTAGTCGCAGAACGCCCCCCTCAAGAACCTCCTGTGAACTCGTCGACCCCACCAGTCCACGATTCCACCTCTCCCCAAGGACATATCCCAGTTTGGGAGATAGTTCCCCAAGCCATCACCTAAATTCCCTTCTTTTACCCTCCATCGGGCATCGAAGCTTTCCAGGTAGCCGTAATGCTTACCCTACCTAATATGGTGTTAGCAATTCTAGTTTGGTATTTACATCCACTAGAGATGGTCCCTCGACCATCCCTTCCCCCCAAATAGAAGGAATCCCCATGAAGATTCCCATACTTACTCCCACCATACCCTCTACACCCCCACTCACTAACCCCCCTGCCACAGCTGGGGGCAGGAGAAAGAATAAGGAGCCCACATCTCCACTTCCTCCATGCATCCAACCTCCTTGCACACTATGTAAGAAAGAGGGACACCAAACCAACAACTGCCCATCTCTACCAGAGTTACGGAATTTGATTCCACTCAATCAAACTCCCCGAACACTCACCACAATAGTAAGTACTGCCACTATCACCCCCCATTCCAGTAGTAAAGGGTTGTGAACCAAATTTGCTTGCGCTATATGTTCATAATATGGCCATTATACCCACCATTGCCCATCACTACTGCGCTTTCGGCAGACATTAGCCGCAGTACGCCAAAGCTTCCAGAGAAACCCCAGTCCTGCTACGTCCTCCTTAACAAATATGACTGACATCTGTTATGTCACCACTTCATTCAATGAATGTATGAGATTCCCTTTCTCTCTATGTGAATCATTAAATCATTTTAGATACCAGTGTCCTATGATAATTGAATACAGGCAACGCCAATTGACCCTGCTTCAACGACCCACAGAGTCGATACTTGACCTTACCTCATCACTAGAGGTTCTTCATGTCATTTCTCCCAAACTCGAGGCCCTTCCAATGCCTCCATGGTTCTTAGATGACTTATCTGAGGATTCACACCCTAATCCCCCCAACTTTCCCGCTCATTCCCCTACGAACATTTTACACCCAACTACCACGGGTACTCCTCAGTACTTCAACATTTGGTTTATGTCAAGCGAACCATCACCATCTCTTTGCATTGTTCCCCTTGCTTCTTCATCACCAGGAGGTAGCCACATGACAACAGTCACCGATATCACTCTTCATGACCCCTTGTATTTCCGTCACTTCCACTGTGATGAGGAAATACTTTAAGATTTAAACAACCTTGACTACCCATGGGATGTGCTACACCACCGCGCACTCTTCTTCCCACAGGAATCCTCCATGCCTCCTAACAAACACCCCATCTATGCAGTCAAAACCAAATATTTAATCCCCTCATGGCCTATTGACTGGTTCAAAAACCCCATTCCTGCCCCTGATGCTTTTGAAGAAGGCAACATGGCCAACATTTCCCTGACCATTAAAATCAACATTTCCATAAAAAAATGGCATTGTCGAGGAAATCACCATTGGAGTTGCTTGCACTCCTCAGGAAATCACCGCATATAAATCCCTCTTCCAGGAATATCGGGATATTTTTTCCTGGTCATACATAGAAATGCCTGGCCTCAATCCCTCAATCGTCGAACATCACATCGACACCTAGCCTGACATTACACCAGTTCACCAAAAACAACGACCGCTACACTCATCCAAAGCAGCAACCATCAAAGCCGAAATTGACAAATTACGTGCTGTCGGGTTGATTTACCCCATCGCCTATACATCATGGGTTTCCAACCCTATACCCGTTAATAAAAAATAGGGCACTATCCGCGTCTGCATGGAATTTCACGATCTCAATCACGCATGTCCCAAAGAAAACTTTCCAACACCTTTCATCGATCAAATTATCGACGACTGTGCAAGCCACGAGGCTCTATCCTTCATGGACAGATTCTCTGGTTATAATCAAATTAAAATTCACCCAATCGATCAGTATAAAACTGCATTCACTACCCCTTGGGGTACTTTCGCATATCGTGTCATGCCTTTTGGCTTAAAGAATGTTGGCGCCACTTTACAACGGTCTATGACATACATCTTTCATGATCTGGCTCATATCATCCGCACATACTTGGACAACCTCACAGCTCGATCCAAGAAACGCACCCAACATCTTGATGATTTGCGAATCCTTTTCCAACAGTGTCGTCAGTACAACATCCACTTGAATCCCCTCAAGTGTGTTTTCTATGTCACTGCAAGGCGCCTCCTCAGCTTTATCATTTCCCAAAGTAGTATTACCGTGGACCCCCTCAAAGTCCAAGCTATCAACGAAATTCTGCCTCCCTGGAATTTACAAAAACTACAAAGTCTCCAAGGAAAGGCTAACTTTCTATGGAAATTTGCCCCTGACTACGCAATTCGCGCCCATGGTTTCCTTCTCTTACTACGTCACGACATCCCATTTCACTGGGATGAACATGCCCAACAGTCATTTGACGATCTTAAACTGGCGCTCTCCAACGCCCCTTTAATTAGTGCACCTGACTACAATCACGACTATATCCTCTATGTATCAGCATCAACCGTGTTAGTAGCAGGAGTTCTCATTCAGCTAGGTGAGGAAAATTGTGAGCATGTCATTTATTACCTTAGTAAAAACCTCTCAGGTCCACCCCTGAAGTATAAACATGAAGAGAAACTAGCTCTTGCAGTCATCCTCGCGATCCAAAAACTGCGCCACTACATTCTGCTTCACACAACTAAGGTTGTTGCAGATTCCAAACCTATGCAATACTTGCTCAGTCATAAAAAAATTAACAGCAAATTTGCTCGATGGATCGTTATCCTTCAGGAATATGATCTGTAATTCTCAACACCCAAGAGAAAGAAGGCCCTTTTTCTCGCCAAACTTGTCACAACCCTCCCCTCTTACACCACCAGTACCCCCGTCAATACCGAATTTCCTGATGAAGACCTCTTTTACATCACTTCGGATGATCGTTGGTACGACAACCTCCTCGTCTCCCTCCGAACTCAAAAGTTCAGTAACCACCTTTCACGAGATGATCGTCGTCATATTCGCCATCAAGTCCTCTGCTACCTCCTCATCGGAGACATCCTATACCGGCGGGGAGTCGACACCATTCTTCATCGATTCCTGACCATTAATGAGGATGATAGAGTCTTGAGCGATTGCCACAACAACGCATGTGGGGGGCATCTTTCGGGAATATCCACTGCTCAGAGGATTATCCGAGCAGGTTACTTTTGGCCTACCTTGTTTCAAGATTGCATTCATGCCGTGAAACCATGTGAGCAATGTTAGCTTTATGCCAATAAAGCCCGAGCACCCCCTGCTCTTCTTCATCCGGTCATCACTGCCGACCCTTTTTGTAAATGGCGCATCGACTTCATGACTTGTAATCCCCCCTTTAGCAATGGACACAAATACATTGTTGTCACAGTCGATTACTTCACCAAATGGGAAAAAGCTATGCCCACCTTCAACAACACCGTTGACACCGCAACGCATTTTTTCTTTAACCACGTCATATCTCGCTTTGGAGTATCACTCCAACTCATTTTTGATCATGGGAAACACTTCGAGAATGAGATCTTCATCGAACTCTCATCTCGGTTAGGATTCTCTCATGATTTTTCCTCACTGTATTACCCTCAGTCTAATGAACAAGTCAAAGCAGTTAACAAAGTCCTCAAGACCATGTTACAGCGCACGGTTAATAAACATAAGACCAATTGGCATCACATGTTATTTTCTGCGCTATGGGCTTACTGTACGATTGTGAAAACAGCTACTGGTTTCACACCATTTCATCTAGTCCATGGGGTTGAGGCCACTCTTCCCATCGAGTGTGAAATTCCCACCCTACGCACAGCAATTGAGCTATTACCC
The DNA here is from genome assembly GCA_009831015.1 of Picea engelmannii. Classification (NCBI taxonomy): domain Eukaryota; kingdom Viridiplantae; phylum Streptophyta; class Pinopsida; order Pinales; family Pinaceae; genus Picea; species Picea engelmannii. Next base: position 165,231 of record ML780475.1, read on the forward strand.
AACACTGCTCCAATGGAGCAATGCTTGCTGAACTTAGAGTCTTTGGATGAAGATCGTCGATCTTCATTACAGAATAATGAGGCAGCTAAAAAATGATCCAAGGCTACCTTTGATCAACATGTCAACCTTCACTCATTTCGCGAAGGCGACCTCGTCCTAGCTTACGATATCTCTCATGATACCTTTGGCCATGGAAAATTCGAGTCACTATGGCATGGCCCATACATTATCCAACATTTCCTCACCAAAGGCGCATACATCCTGGCCTCTCCCGATGGCCTCTCTCTCAAAGAACCCATCACCGGGTTATACTTAAAGAAATTTTATGCTTAAACATAGTCATTCTACTTTAGGTTCTTTCTTTTATAGTGTTTTTAATCTTTTTTCCATCCCTCACATTTAAACTATCATTTGCGCTATTGACAGATTCTTCCTCCATCGGCCTACCACATCGGTTATGTCGACGACGCTAGTCGTTGGACACAAAATCTCACTTCAGTCGCTTGGGCTCTCGACAACCCTTCACATGAAATGCTCCATTCGAGCGGCATATGTTTGGGTTCAGCGACCAACAACCAAGCCGAATACACTGTCGTCATTGGCCTCCTGGCCGATACCCAACATCATCATATTCGTCACCTTAGCGTCTTTCTCGACTCTCAACTAGTCGTTCTCCAGCTCAACAATGTGTACCGCGTACATGATCCTTGCCTCTTTTGCAAATACATGCAGGTTAGACTTTTATCTTGACATTTTGATTCCATTACATTTACACATATTCCAAGACAATTGAATCACATTACAGATAACCTAGCTAATATTGTGTTAGACTGACATATCTCACATCAAGCTACCACTACACATACATAAACATATCAACAACCTGTCATAGCATATATAGATTAGACACCATCAATACATTAACAAAACACACCATCAATACATTAACAAAACACATGTAAACACCACATAGGTCTCAAAATGTATACTCATGTATATATCAACAGGTCCACCATGCCATCCAAATGTTTACATACAAAGATACAAATATCCACAAACCAATGAAGCACCTCGGTACAAAATGGGCTCACCAGCCTATATACAAAAAATACATCAATACATAGAACACCACTCATGGTGCCTCTAGAGCACCACCACCTACCCCTCCCTCAAGCGATGTCGGCCCACCACCCCCTGCCCCTCCCTCAGGCGGTGGTGGTCCACCCCCTACCGGTCCCTCCTGCTACGACGGTAGTCGTCCGGTCATCGCAGCACCAGCTACTACTGCCCGTCATACTATGGCCTACCATGATGGCGGAATCCCCACACACTGCTCTAGAATGCCCTCATCCTGGATGTGAGACCACATGCCCTCAGGCACATCCTGTAACACTGCCTCCAAGGGACGATGTATGTCCTCAAAATCTACTCCGGCAGCTGCCGGAGGAGCATGTGATGGCCCAGCACCAGGGTCATCAAACCGGTGTCTCCTGACTTCCCTCTCCAGATCAGCTGGTCACGCCGCAACATCCTCATACCAATGTCTCTCTCTCTGTGACAACCTCTTCAGCTCCTGACAAACCAGTGCTCTCTGCAACTCCACCTCATGCCCATGAGGTGCCACATCTGCACATACAAACAAGCAACATATAGTATCAACATCTATATCATATACATATGTCATGCTATCTCAAAAAACAAAAAACATATATATCAACATCATCAACATACCTCAGCGGTCAAACACCTCCTTTGGAGGTAGCACCATGTTCGGATCCTCCCAGAAGTCAACCCCGGAATAGGGTTACCGCAATATCACCTGCAACATCTACCTCCATACCTGCGTCACCTCCGTAGTAAAGAAGTGGCCACCCTCGCCACCACCATGGTGAAGAAATGCAGTTGACCACTGACTCAGTCGTGACTCTCACACCCCAGGCACACCCAATAAAATCCTAGGGCGCAACATCGGCACCCTCTCCAAAAACCAGGCCACCAGGATGGACCCGAAGGCAAACTCTCCAGTATCCATGGACCGACAATGGTCCAGCTTCCCTACCATCCTGGCATGCAGCGTAAGGCCCCAAGAAAAGTGCTCACCGGCCCCAAGCAAAGTGCTCACCGGCCAACACTCTCTCCATCACCATCAGCTGGCCACCACTGATTCGTTGTGTCACCAGCGAACCATAAACTCTCGCAATCATTGTTGTTATACAACGATGCGCTAGGGAATCCATCTCCCCAATGCTCACGACAGTGTCGGACATAAAGTTCAGCGCCGAATAATATATCTGGCCAATCATCGCTAGCAGCATATCCCTCGGTAACATCGGCTCTATCGGTGGGGGCATTCCCCGAAATGGGAGCCCAATCAAAAAATATACATCCTCCACCGTAGTGAAAGAAATATTCTCTCCCCGCACTATGAAGCAATGCAGGTCTGGACTCCACATCTGGATAAGAAACTATAGGAGATACTCCTATGCCCGTATCAATGGGCACTCAAAGAAATTTAGCATCCCACAGGCTGCCAAAGTCACACGTACACTTGGCTCCTCAATAGCCACCGCGTCTCACAGCTGGGACCAATCCCGCTCTCACAAACCAATCGGTATCGTGCACAAATCTCACCTGCAACCACATTAAAAAATCCTAAGTCAGCCACATGGACAATCAACAACATCAAAAAGATAAGTTTTACACTCATCAACCTTGCCTCCGAGGCGCGGTTGTTTAACCCACAGGTGTGCACATGTGCATGCCTATTCACCCCATAGGTGCACACGTGTGCGTGCCTGTTCACTACACATGCGTGCTCTCGGGCGTGCCTGTTCACTACATAGGCACACTCTGAGGCGCACATATTCACTCTATAGGCGCCCACATGTGCATGCCTATCAAGCCGATAGGCATGCACATAGTGCACTCCCTCTACCCCTTTACTAGTTCTCCCATGCGTGCCTATTTGGTGGGAAGTCACACACATGTGTGTGCCTACTTCCAAATCGCCCACACCCATGGGGCCCACACTCATAAAATCCCTCTGTACGGCCCTCTGTACAACCCCTACCCAAAAAATGAAACCCTAATTCTATGTAGGATGTTCAGACCACTAACCTAAAGCTCTCTAGTCCTCGATCAGATGCCTCATCCTCCTAGAATCTCCAAATCTTCTCTGAATTCTTCTCGTCCAGTCACTATAGCAGCAAGTATAGATGAGGTGGCAATGTGGGCCCTACAGCTATATATAGGCCTTTTTTCCAAACTTCCACTCACCATTCTGGGAGCTCTGGGCATCCATTTCTCGATCCGTCTTTAGCCACGGGATCAACATCCCATCATCTACATCACGATAGTCCCTGGGCCTCTTTTCATCCTGATTCCCTGGGACGCAATTTTCATACCCTGATCAGGTACGCATGTGCATATGTACAATTATCAAATACATGCTCATATATTCAATTCTCTTCAGATATTGTTCACGTCAGGTATTTGGTTTTCATGTGTGTAGGTACTTGGTCATCATACATCAATACAACCCCATCAGGTATATACTCAGCACTAGAATGTAGTCATTCCCTCTTAATCTCACTTACATTTCCAGTCACACCCTCTGACATTTTTCTCTAGGATCCCCATTTCTGGCTCTACAGTACCAACACCTCCATTTGCATCTTTGGTACTGTCACCCGGTAGCACTCTTACCCACATGAGTTGTCCCATTCATAGCACCCTTTTGTGCTTTTGAAACTCATGTTGTTTTTCAAAACCCTTTAGGGATGGGAGTCCCAATAGTCTTACATCATGTCGCAAATCGGTCGCATACTCCTCCTCATTTTTCTAGCTTTCCCAACGGACTCCCAGATTATCTCTCCACAGTTCTATTTTTGGATTACACCTCTGTAGTAGCATGAACCCTCCCTTTCATCCAAAATCTGTTTGCCCATCTGCAAATTTCCTTTCATTTCACCTACCTCATACAGAAACCCACCCATGGGGCCCCCACCCTCCATCAATTCTCCGAGCAAATTGTGCCCTACCCGGGCCAACCATATCACACTGGGGCACCTATTTCTGTATTTGTACACTTCTCCCAAAGTATTCTTTATTTATTGTACAAATGCCTTTGTTTCCAACAGTTACATTACCTTTTTTTAGTCACCTTCGGTGACCTTCTTCCCTTTTTGGCCAAATGCAACCCATGTCACCCTTGGTTGGGGCACTACTTATCATCCACCCTTGACGACATCGTCCATATCTTCATAGTACCCCACAGACCACTTACCTCTGCCCTCTGATTATTGTTCACCTTGTCCCACCTCTGGCACAACTTATCCCCTATCTTGTTGTCCCCCTGACACTCGACCTCGTTGAATGGTTGCGGCCACTTTTATCTCAAATATACTCCAACCAAGGGCAGTCTTGAGTCTTCCAACATATTGAATTCATCCATGTAACTCCTCCACTTCCTAACCTCACCTAGTAGATTTCACGAAGCCATTTGCTTCTGGGAGTCGCGTCCCCCTTTTTGTCGACATCAACAGAGTTTTCCAGAAGGGCGACAGTATCTTGATTCTCATTACCTATCCAATGAGAGATCTCGGATGGCACAGGGAGAAACACAATTGCTCCCTGCTATCGTTGACCCCTATAACATTCAATGTCAACACTTTCTCATGTTACGGTGGGTCTTACTTTGCGACTATTGCAGTTAGTTCTTTTACTTGCCGAAGACCTCTGAACTTGGTTGGGCTATCAATGCCCACAGAATCCATGATACTTCTTACAGTTGTCACTGCCTACTATTCAGAGTATGTTCATCCATAGAATTGTCTTCTGCCTTTATCACCACCGCTCTCGAGGGCGTTGTAGTTGTCTACACCAACACTTCATTCCTCCTTTTTGAGTTACATGACACGAGCATGGGGCATGCCCACCTCGTTTGTACACAGTTTCTTTTTTACACACCTCATGGAAGGTTAGGTTCTTCCAGTTCCTTTTTTCCTCCAACGGATCACTCTAGACAATCCCACTATTGCTCTCTCTTACAACAACACTCTCAGTAGAAGAAACATTGATGAATTTCGGCTATATGTATGCTCCTAACCTCATCCATAAGGGGGCATCTATTATCACTGAAATTTCGTCTGCAAATGGTTACAAGAATTCAGCATCGTCAAACAGTTATGAAGTCATCCGTGGACCTGACTTAACACAAAAGCATTCATAAAGGGTCAAAAACTATACAAAATAGTGAAAAATTGAAAGGCATTATGAAGACATAGGGCGCACGCGCACATGCGTGAAACAAAAATGTCAAATTCACACACATGCGCACGATGCGCGATTGTTATCGCAAAAATTCGTGCACCTGAGAAATGGTGCATTTATGAGAGTGGTCAACCTCCCACCCACTTCTAGTTTAGCTCCCAAGCTGATTTGACACTCAAATCTGGACTACATTCGACTAGATGGCTGGTCAAAGACATAGAAATACCCTAATTAGCCTCTTTACACACTACAAACTAGTTGAACAATATCTCAAAGGAATGGTATAAAAGGGCCATGGATACACTTCATTTTTCAAGGAATTCAAAGCAAGTTATGCAACCATTATTCTCTTGAGGAATCTTCTATCCTTGCAAAGAGTATACTTGCATCATTGCATTGGGAAATCCATCTCACCCCTTGAGTGGATTAGCAAAGAATTATTTCACCATTTTCATTTTCATTTTCAAAGTTGTAAGAAGAGCTAACTTGTGGGGGTCCAAGAGACCTCCCTTGGAGGAAGAAGGGACTCATAGTCCCCTTGCTTCTCGGTGTTTTCTTTCACTAATATCAGCCTTATCATTGGTGACATGGGTCTCATTGTTCTTTTTGTCTCTATGTCCCTATGCTTATAAATTTAATTCTATTTTTATTTCTTAGTTGTTGTTTTATATTTCTTTTTCTAACCCTTTTCCTTGCAGTTGTCCTGTCCAGCAAACCCAACTGAGCTTGCAAGCACCTCTATTTTGCTCACTAAGGTGACAAAAGAGGCACAACAATTGGTGACATGGGTCTCATTGTTCTTTTTGTCCTTATGTCCCTATGTTTATAAATTTAGTTGTTGTTTTATTTCTTAGTTTGATTCTTAGTTGTTGTTTTATATTTCTTTTTCTAACCCTTTTTCTTGCAGCTGTCCTGCTCAGCAAACCCAAATGGACATATGCAAGGAAAAGGGTTAGAAAAATAAATATAAAACAACAACTAAGAATCAAACTAATAAATAAAATAACAACTAAATTTATAAACATAGGGACATAAGGATTAAAAGAACAATGAGACCCATGTCACCAATGATAAGGCTGATATTAGTGAAAGAAAACATCGAGATGCAAGGGGACTATGAGTCCCTTCTTCCTCCAAGAGAGGGCTCTTGGACCCCCACAAGTAATCTCTTCTTACAACTTTGAAAATGAAAATGAGAATGGTGAAAGAATTCTTTGCTAATCCACTCAAGGGGTGAGATGGATTTCCCCAAAGCAATGATGCAAGTATACTCTTGGCAAGGATAGAAGAGTCCTCAAGAGAATAGTGGCAGCATAACTTTGCTATGAAATTCCTTGAAAAATGAAGTGTATCCATGGCCTTTTTATAGCATTCCTTTGAGTTATTGTTCAACTAGTTTGTAGTGTGTAAAGAGGCTAATTAGGGAATTTCTAGGTCTTTGACCAACCATCCAGTCGAATCCAGTCCATATCTGAGTGTCAAATTAGCTTGGAAGCTGAACCAGAAGTGGGTGGGAGGCCAACCACTCTCATAAATGTGTCGTTTCTCAGGTGTGCAGATTTTTGTGACAACAGTCATGCATCATGCGCATGTGTGTGAATCTTGCATTTTTGTTTCGCGCATGTGCGCACACGCCTAGTGTCTTCATAGCGCCCTTCAATTTTTCACTATTTTGTATAGTTTTTTACCCTTTATGAATTCTTTTGTGTTAATTCAGGTCCATGGATGACTTCATAACTGTTTGACGATGCTAAATTCTTGTAACCATTTGTGGACGAAATTTTAGTCATAACAAGGAGGATAACACATGCTCGATATAACTCACCTCCAATAATGTCCTCTTCCTTTATTTAATGAACTGGAAGAAGTAAGGGTTCATCCCCAGATGGGCCCTTCAATGTGTAGTTTAGCGAGTCCATAGAAGGAAAACTCGGTGGTTTTTCATGTTTAGAGAGTCTGAAAAGAGCTTAAAGGCAACTCTAGTGTTGTCCTTTTTCATAATTTTAGTCTGTGAGGTCCAAAAAATAGATAAAATATTACTTGGAAGAAACCCTTTCGAACCTTTTAATGATTGTGAAAGGAAGCAAGATCACTCGACAATCATTTCATGTTTAGAGAGTCTGAAAAGAGATTAAAGGAGACTCCATGTGGTTCCTTTTTCGTATAACCTTTACGAGTCTAGAAAAGTGATACAAGTATACTCGGTTATATTCTCATGATTTTTCAAGTGCGAGAAAGAACAAATACTAAGATCATTGGTGTTACAAAGATCATCGAAGAATATCTTCTCAAATTCCTTCATAATCAAGTGTTCTGGGAAAAAGATATTAGTAGTTGTTGTGTCTCTTTTGTCACCTAAATGAGCAAAATATAGATGCTTACAAGCCCAGTTGGGTTAGCTAGGCAAGACAACAGTGAATGCAAGAGTTAGAAACATCAAGAATATGATATAAGAAACATTCTAAGCTAAGAACAATAAAAGAAACTAAACTAGAGTGCATAAGGACATTAGAACAAGAAATAAACAACATTCATGCCACCAATGGAAAGAATTGTATTAGTGGAAAGAAAACACCAAAGAGAAAGGGATACTTATGGGTCCCCTTTTCCTCCAAGGGAGGGCTTTTGAACCCCCAAATATTGAGATCTTCTTACAACTAGAAAACTTGAAGGAAATGGTGAATAAATCCCAAGCTCATTCACTCAAGAGGTGATGTGAATAGCCCAAATGAAATGATGCTTGTACGCTCTTAACAAGGAAAAAGGATCCTCCAAGAGAATATAGGCAGCATAACAATACAAATGAATTCCTTGAAAATGTACTGCACCCATGGCCTCTTTTTATAGCATAGATTTGAGGCATTATTCAACCAGCCTTTAGTGTGAACAAGGGGCCCTTTAGGGCACCCTTAGGTCTTTGACCAGCCCCCCAGTCGGATTCAGCCGAGATTTGAGTGTCAAATCGACTTGGGAGATGAAATAGAAGTGGGTGGGAGACCGACCAATATCATAAATGTGTCATTCTAAAGTGTGCACAGCTATTTGAGTTCACAGTCACGCATCGTGTGCATGTGCACTTTTCTTGTGTTTCTGGATGGCACATGTGCGCACGCTCCCTGTATAGTATTAGCACATGATGATTTTATTACTAGTTGTATAGTTTTGGACCTTTTGGAAATGCATTTTTGGTCCATGTATGAACTAATAGATGTTTGAATATGTTGGATTTCTATAACCATTTGCGGACGAAATTCCAGTGATAACAGATGCCCCCTGATGGATGAGGTTAGGAGCATATGTATAGCCAAAATTCATCAATGTTTCTTCTACTGAGAGTACCATTGTAAGTAAGAGAAATAATGAGGGAGAGGGGAACCTGTAGGACCCAAACCTTTCACAAGGTGTAAAGATAAAAATGTGTACAAACGAGGTGGGCATGCGCCATGCTCGTGTCATGTAACTCAAAAATGTGTAATACAATAACTGAGGTTGTGTTTTGGTGGAGATGATGGAAACACCCTCAGGGGCCTGTTGATAATAGAAGAGGACAATTCTGATGGTGAACAAACTCTGAAAAGAGGCGATGACACCTAATAAGTGTTGTTGATTCGTAGGCATTGATGGCCTAACAATGTTTAGAGGTCTTCAACAAACATAAAAACAACTACAATAGTCGCAAAGTAATACCCACCACAACATGATAAAGTCTTGAATTCTAATGGAATAGGGGTCAATGATAGTAGAGAGAAATGATGGTTCTCTTTGTGTCGTCCGAGACTTCTCATGTCAAAGGTAATGAGAGTCAAGATACTGTCACCTGTCTGGAAACTGTGTTGATGTGGACAGAAAGGGAGACACGACTTCGAGAAGCGGAGGGCTTCGTGAAATCCACTGGATAAAATTAGGAACTGAGGAGTGACATGGACGAAGTCTAGAGGCAGTGAGACTCAAGACCTCCATTGGTTGGGAGTAGAGGTAAAGTGGCAACAACCATGAAACTGCATCTAGTGTCAAGGGGATGGCTAGATGAGGGTAAATTATGCCAGAGGCATGAAAAAATGGATAAATAGAGAGATCAAAAAGTGTATGGACTATAAGATACTCGGGGTTTATGGATAATGTCAGGGATGGAAGGAAGTGAAAAATTCCCCAACCAAGGGAGACAAGAGGTGCGTTGTTGGAAAAGGAAGGTCGCTAAAGGCGAAAATGGAAAGCTATGTAAATGCAGGAAGAAAAGGATTTGTACAATTACCAAAAGAATAAAAAATAAGTTGGGATAACTGTGCAGATACAGAAATGGGTTCCCCATTGTAAGATGGCTCGGCTTGATGATGGCGCAAGTTGCTTGGAGAAAAAGTGGAGTTTTAGGGCCCCATAGGTGGGTTTCTGTATTAGGGAAATGTATGGAGGACAATCTGCAGATGGGAAAACTGATGGTGGATGAAATGGATGGTTAATGATACTGCGGGGGTGCAGTCAAAATAGAACCATGATGAAGTAACCTGGGAGTCCATTGGGTAGGCTAGAAAAATGAGGAGAAGAAGTATGTGGTTGGTTCTCGATGATGCATAAGACTATCGAGACTCCCATCCCTAAAGGGTGAAAACAACATGAGTTTCAAAGTGCCAAGGGGGACTATGAATGGGACAACTCATGTGGGGGAGAGTGCTACCAGATTAAAGTACCAAAATGCAGTGGAGGTGAGAGTACTATAGAGCCAGATATAGGGATCCTAGAGGCAAAGATTGGAGGGTGTGACTGGGAGATGCAATTTGATATTCAGAGGGAATGACTATATGCCAATGTTGATGATATACCTAAAGGGGTAATGTTGATGGGTGATGACCAAGTCCCTGCACACATGAATACCCGACATGACCATTATTTGAAGAGAAACATTGTATATGAGTTATTCAATAATGCATGAATGGAAGTATGCGTACCTAAGCATAATATGAGAAAAATGCCCAGGGAATGTGACTGTGTAGATGGCGGGATCCTAGTCTCATGGCTGAAGACAGATCAAAAAATGGATGCCCAGAGCTTCCAGAATTGAGGCTAGAAGTTTGGAAAAAGGGCCTATATATAGTTGTAGGGCCCACATTTCCACCTCATATGTACCTGTTGCCAGAGTGATTGGATGAGATATTTCAGAGGAGATTTGAAGATTCTGGGAGATAAATCTAGTCGATTCAGGATCAGTGAGTGTCAGGTTAGTGTTCATAATCTCCTGCATTGTAGTTAGGATTCTGTTTTTGGGTGGGGCCGTATAGGGGGTTTTGTGGGTGTGCCCCCCCCCAATGCACAGGTGATTGAGAAATTTGTGTGCATGGGTGTGTGCCTATAATGCGGACATATGATCACAGGGGTTCCCTAATGGGTAAAATAGGCGTGCATGGCATGCGTTCCTGTGCGTGCGTGCATGGCATGGCATGTGTGCACAGTTGTGTAGTGAACAAGTGCGCTATGATGCGCGCCTGTATGTGTGGCAGGGGCCCATGAATGCACCTATGTATGGAAAATAGATGCTCATGAGTGTGCTCCTGTGGCGATGAACAGGTGTGCATGTGTGCATGTCTGTGGGGAAAACAACCACACCTTTGAGGCAAAGCTGAAGGGTGTAAAAACTTATCTTTTTTTGAGATTTTGATGTTTTTATGGGCTGTGATGGCTAATGAAGTGTTGTATAAGTGGATGCAGGTGACCAATGGGACGATGTAGATTCCCTGGAGAGAGAGAGAGAGAGATTGGAAATGCATGAGGGAGGCAGTGAGGGATGAGGAGCAAGCGGTCCAGGATACTTTGGTAGCTTCTGGGTTGTTAAAGTTATTTTAGTGTTCGCTAGTGTGGGAATAGGAGTACCTCTTGCAATCCCTGATTGCGATGTGGAGTCCAAATCTTCATTTCTTTATGGTGCGGGGTGAGAAGCTAGCCTTCACTACAGTGAAGGATGTATATTTTCTGACTCGGCTCCCTTTTCGGGGAACTCCATTACCGATGGAGCCTGTAGTACCTGGGGATGGGAAGTTGGTTGTCTTAGCCTAGAGATATTGCTCAGGGGAGAACTTTAGGTCGGGCTCCATGGTGAGTATTGGGGTGATGGACACCCTTGTACATCGCTGCATGGAAGCGATGATCGTGAGAGTCAATGGTTTTCTCACAAATCAACGGATCAGTGGGGGTCAACTGAGGATCATGGAGAGGGCACTAGCGAGTGAGCATTTTTCCTGGGGCTTGATGTTACATTCTAAGATGGTAGGGAAGCTTGACATGTGTCATGTTGCTCACTCGGGGGAGTTTTCCTTTGGTTCCATGTTGGTTGCATGTTTTTTGGAGAGGGTGTCGATGATATGCCCTAGAGTGTTGTTGGGTGCAACTGGTGTGCGAGAGCTGCGACTGAGGTAGTGGGAGATGATATTGTTTCTCCATGGTGGTGGGGAGGGTGGCCACTATTTTATGGTCAAGGATGCATAGTTGTGGCATCAAATTCCATAGATCATTCTTTAGTTTCCATACAGTGGGGTGGATTTATGGGATGACCCAGAAATGGTGTTACCCCCAGGAGAGGTGTTTGACCGCAGAGGTATGTAGATGTATTTTGGTGATGTGATTGTTTAGATAGTATAGCAGGTTTCTTATGAGTAAATGGATGTTGATGATATCATTAGTTTGTTATGTGTGCAGATGTGGGACCACGCGGCTGGGAGGTGGAGCTGGTCAGAGCGCCAATACGTCAGAGGCTAGTGAGACCATCGCGGGGAGAGCCACTGATCGGGGAGATACGAAGGTGGGATGAGGGTGGTATGAGGCCAGCTGAGAATGATAGAGTAGGCAGGAGATGCCACTTTGATGACCCTGGTGTAGGGGCTTCACATGCTCCTCCAATGAAGGTCGGGTGAGAGTTCGAGGATATATGTCACCACTTGGAGGAGGTACTATAGGGAGTGCCTAAGGGCATGTGGTCACGAATCCTTGACGAGGGAGTCCTGGAATAGTGTGTGGGTGTTCTGGTGGCATGGCGGACCGTGGTTCAGAGATTGGTTGTAGCGGGGGTGGCGATGACTGGGAGACTATTGCCAGGACCCGAGGGACCCCTAGCTGGTGGGGCCCCTCCTCCAGAGAGAGGGCCAGGTGGTGGTGCTCTAGAGGTTCCATGATTTCCTCTATATTTGTGTATTTTTTGTATCTATATAGGCTGGTGAGCCCATTTTGTATATGGTGGTGTGGCACCATTTTGTATCTATAGGGATAAGGTGGTTCACCTACCTACAGATATTGCATGTGATGTACTATGTTTTGTAAACACTGATGGCAAATTGATTGATATATATGGACATACATTTTGGGATATTTGTGGTGTTTACATGTGTTGATTCTTTTTAGTACTTTTTATGATGTATAATCTATATGCTGTGACAGACTGTTGATGATTTATGTATGCGTACTGGTATCTTGATGTGATAAATTCCAATATAACACTAGATTAGCCATATGATCTTCTATTTGATTGAATTGTCTTGGAATATGTGTAAAAGTGATGGAATGAAAATATTGAGATAAAATTCTAACTTGTAGGTATTTGTGGAAGAGTCATGGATCACGTACATGGTACACATTGTTTAGCTAGAGGACGATGAGTTGGGAATCTAGTAAGACGCTAAGGTGACAAATATGGCGATGACTGGCCTCAACGACGAGGCCAATGATGACTATGTATTCTTATTTGTTATTGGTTGTTGAACCCAAACATATGTCGTTGGAGTGGAGTAGCTCATGTGAGGGTGAATAGAGGGCCCAAGTGGCCGAAGTGAGATTTTGTGTCCAATGGCTAGCTCCATCAGCGTAACCGATGTGGTAGGTTGATGGAGAAGGAATATGTCAATAACATAAATGATATATTAGGTATAAGGTATGGAAGAAAACAAGACTAAAAACTCTAAAAAAAAATGTACAAAAAGAAAAAGCCTAGTGTAGAATGGCTATGCTCAGGCGTAAAATTTCTTTAAGTACAACCTGTTGATGGGTTCTTTGAGAGGGTGGCCTTCAAAAGAGGCCAGAATGTATGCACCTTTAGTGAGGCAATGTTGGATGATGTAAGGTCCATTCCATAGTGACTCAAATTTTACATGGACAAGGGTATCGTGAGTGATATCATAATCAAGGATGAGGTTGTCTTCGTTGAATGAGCGGAGGTCTACATGGAAATCAAAGGTAGCCTTTGACCATTTTTTGGATGCCTCATTGTTCTATAATGAAGACTAGTGGTATTCATCCAACGACTCTAAGTTCAACAAATGTTGCTCCATTGGAGAAGTGTCGGGTAATAGCTCAATAGCAATGTGTAAGGTGGGAATTTTGCATTCAATGGGGAGAGTGGCCTTGACCCCATGGACAAGATGAAATGGCGTGAAGCCAGTGGAAGTTTTAACAGTTGTGTAATAAGCCCACAGTGCAGAGAACAACATATGGTGCCAATTGGTCTTATGTTTGTTAACCGTGCACTGCAACATGGTTTTGAGAACCTTGTTGACTGCTTCTACCTGTCCATTGGATTGAGGGTAGTATGGGGATGTGAACTCATGGGAGAATCCTAAATGAGAGGAGAGTTTGACAAATATCTCATTCTCAAAGTGTTTCCCGTGATCGGAGACTAGCTGTAGCAGTACTCCAAAGCAGGAGATGACGTGGTTAAAGAAACAACGCCCTAGAGTGTCAGCGGTGTTGTTGAAGGTAGGCATGGCTTCATTCCACTTGGTGAAGTAATCGACTGCAATGATGATGTATTTGTGTCCACTGTTGTATGGAGGGTTGCAAGTCATGAAGTCTATTCCCCATTTTCAAAAGGGGCTAGCAGTAATGATTGGGTGTAGAAGAGTAGGTGGTGCTCAGGCTTTGTTGGAATAAAGATGACATTTGTCACATCACTTCACAGTGTGGATGCAATCATGAAACAATGTAGGCCAAAAGTAACTGGCGCAAATTATTTTCTGAGTGGTGGACATCACTAAGAGGTGGCCCTCGCAAGCGCCATTGTGGCAGTCATTCAAGACTCTATCGGCTTCGTCGATAGTCAAACATAAACGAAGTATAGTGTCGACCCCTCGCTAATATAAGATATCACCGATAAGGAGGTAGCAGGGAGCCTGGTGATGAATAATTCTATGATCACCTCGAGAGAGGTAGTTTCTGAATTTCTGTGTTCAGAGGTAGATGAGAAGATTATCGTACTAAGGGTCATTCGAGGGGATGTAAAAGAGATGTTCATCGGGGAAGTCGGTATTGATGGGGGTACTGGTAGTATCAGAGGGAAATTTCATAATGAGTTCAGCGAGGACAAGGGATTTCTTGGTCTTGGGTGTTGAAAATTCAAGGTCGTACTCTTGAAGGATGACGATCCATCGAGAAAATTTACCGTTAATTTTCCAGCGACTGAGAAAGTATTGCATGGGGTTGGAATCTGCTACGACTTTGGTGGTTCGAAGTAGAATGTAATGGCGTAGTTTCTGTACTGCGAGGACAACTGGAAGGGATAGTTTCTCTTTTTTATTGTATTTCAAGGGTGTCCCTGAAATATTTTTACTAATGTAGTAAATTACATGCTCATGATCATCATCCCTTATTTGGATGAGAACTCCTACTACTAAGATGGCTGAGGTCGATATGTAGAGGATATAGTCATGGTTATAGTCGGGTAGACTAATCAATAGGGCATTGGTGAGTGACGCTTTAATATCATCAAAAGAGGTTTGGGCATGTTCATCCCATTGAAATTGGATGTCGCGGCAAAGAAAGCGAAGGAATCCATGTGCACGGGTGGCATAATCTGGGACAAAGAGCTGTAAAAAGTTAGCTTTTGGAATTTTTGTGATGGCTTGGACTTTGAGGGGGTCCACTATAATGCCACATTGGGAAATGATGAACCCAAGGAGGCATTCAACAGTGATGCAGAACATGCACTTGAGGGGGTTCAAGTGAATGATGTATTGACGACACCTTTGGAATATGATTCGTACATCATCGAGATGTTGATTGCATTTCTTGGATCGAGCTGTGAGGTTGTCAAAGTATTCCAGGATGATATGAGCCAGATCATGAAAGATGTATTTCATGGCCCGTTGGAAAGTGGCAGCGACATTTTTGAGGCAAAAAGGCATGAAACGATATGTAAAGGGGCCCCAAGGGGTAGTGAATGTTGTTTTATACAGATCGGCTAGGTGAATTTGAATTTGGTTGTAGCTAGAGAAACCGTCCATGAAGGACAAAGCCTCATGACCAATGCAATCATCGATAATTTGGTCAATAAAGGGCATTCGAAAGTTTTCTTTGGGACAGGCGTGGTTGAGATCGCAAAATTTCGTACAAACACGGTTGGTGTCCTAATTTTGGTTAATAGGGACGGGGTTTCAGACCCATGACATATAGGCGATGGGTTAGATGAACCCAACAACATGTAATTTGTCAATCTCGGCTTTGATGGCCACTACTTTGGATGTGTGTATTGGACATTTCTTTTGGTGGACAGGTGTGATATCAGGCCAGGTGTCTATACGATGTTCAACAATAGAGGGATCAAGGATAGGAATCTCTGTGTATGACCAGGAAAAATTGTCCCGGTATTCCTGGAAGAGAGCTTTGTAGGTGGTGATTTCTTCAGGAGAGCATACGATGCCAATGGTGATTTCCTCTACAACTCCAGATTTGATGGAAATATCAATTTTGATGGTGGGGGAAATGTTGGCCATATTGCCTCCTTCAAAAGAATCGGGAGCAGGGATAGGATTATGGAACCAATCTATGTGCCCTGATGGGAGAAAATCTTTGGTTTTGATTGTGTAGATGGGGTTTTGGTTAGGAGGTGTGAAGGCTTCCTATGAAAGGAATAGCGATATGTGGTGGAGCGCATCCCATGGGCAATAGGGGGTAGTTAGCTCCTCGAGGATGTCTTCATCACAATGGAACTGTCGAGAATATAGGGGATATAAAGGAGTGACATCGTGACTGTCACTGGGTCATTGTTATCTGGTGGTAAATAAGTAGAGGAGGTGACACAAGGGGATTGCAATGGTTCGCTCGACATAAACAAATATCGAGATATTGTGGATTAAAAGTGGTAGTCGGGCATAAAATTTTCGTGGGGAAATGAACTAGAGAATTGGGGGGATTTGGGGGTAAATCCTTGTATAAATCATCCAAGAACCATGGAGGAGTAGGGAGGGCCTTAGGCTTAGGAGAAAGGATATGAATAACCTCTGGTGAAGGAATAGGGGTAATCATTGATTCTATCGAGGGGGGGTGTAGGACTTTGAACTAGGGCCAATTGGCGACGCCTGTATTCAATGACCATAGGACATTGATAGGTAAAATGATTCGATGATTCACATAGAGAGAAAGGACATATCATGCACTCATTGACTGATGTTTTAACATAATGGATGTCAGATGGAGGAGGTACTTGTTGAAAGATTTTACGAACAGTTGTGAGCATCTGCCGAAATTGAGGTAGTGCAGGGAAATGGTGGGTGTAATGGCCATACTCTGAACAAATGGCACATGCGAATTTGGCTCGCAACCCTTTTCTACCTGTGGTGGTAGTTAGGGTAGGAGTACTAGTTGTGCTAGATGAAGCGATGGGCAAGGTGGGTGCCTGCGGAAGTTGGATCAGATTACATAGCTCGGGGAGAGAAGGAAATCGATTTGTGGGGTGTCCTTCTTGCTCGTTAGAGTGTGCAAGGAGGTTTTACTCGTGGTGGAAGTGGAGTGGTGGGCTCTTTATTTTTTCTCCTGCCCCCAGTTGTGGAAGTAGTACTAGTGAGTGGGGGTGAAGGTAGTGTGGTTGGGGTAAAGATTGGAATCTACGTCAGGAGTCCTTCGATTTGAGGAGGGAGGGATGGTTGAGGAACCATCACAGGGGGATGTAGATACCATACTAGGATTTCCAACACCATATTAGAAAGGGTGAGTGTTGCGGCTACCTATAAATCTTGTACGCCTGGTGGGGGGTAAAAGAAAGGGATTTGGGTAATTGCTTGGGGGTATGGCCTTGGGGGAGAGGGATGTTAGGAACAAGTAGAGTTGAAGAAGTTCTAGGGGATTCCTAAGGGAGAATCTCTATGACCAGGGGGATGTCAGGGATAAAAGAGGCCTCTGTGGGAGGGAGAGTATCTTCAGTTGTTGTTCCATTGGTGGAGATGAAACAAAATTGTGCTGAGGGATGGATGAGCGGTGATGCTCCATGGTATGTCCCTAGTAGGGATGGGTCTTTAAAAATTCTCGGGCCCATATCAATGAGTGGATAGGCCTCAGGATTAGTGTGGAAAAAAGGGAGCATGTTTTCAATGTTGGTTGAAGGGTCAGGCTCATAATGTGAAACCTGATCGATGATAATGATCTTCCCATTATGGGGGAACATCATGGTTTGAAACAAGGAAGAGGAAACTACTTTCATAGCATACATGTAGCTATGACCGAACAAGATATTGTAATCAAGTGGGGCATCGATAACCTCAATGTCAATAAGAATGGTTTTTCCCCTGAATTCGACGGAGAAATTTTGGAAGAGCCCTCTGGGAGACGATGGTCGTCCATCATAAGCTCTTAAGGTAATGGCAGATGGTATGAATTTGGGGGAACCAAGTTTCTGCCATCTGCAGGATTGCCCAGATTGGGATATTGTCCCATTTGTGGTAGGGCAGGCTGGATGTCTTGTTGGGTGTTCATCACCCCTTGGTGTGGAATGTTGTTTTGCAGCACAAATGGGGGTGGTTGCTACACATATTTTTGTGGGGCCTGCTGAGGGGCAAGCGATGCTGGAGGACATGGTCCATTCACAGAGTCTTTCATCCATTTAAAGTCAGCAATTTGGTGGTAATGGTGAGTATAGTGGCCATACTCACTACAAAGGGTACAAGGGAAGTTTGTCCGAATATTTTTGTTGTTATTCCCTTGTCGTTTGTTGTTATTTCCCCCTTGGGGGTTTTGGTTCCCCTGATTCTGGTTTCCCCCACCAGGTTGATTATGTTGGGGGATTTTTCTGGTTCCCTCCTAGTCCTGGATTATTGTTGTTTCGGATTTTACCTTTCTTTTTGGCATTATTCGACTGATGGGTAGGATTTTCCATATTCATTTGTTCAAAATTTTGATATTGTTGAATGGGAGAGGGATGAACAAAATTAACCCCAGTGTGTGGGTGTCCGTGTGGTGGGGCCATGGGTTGTGGAGGGCTAGGAAATGGAAAGTATGGATTATGTTGTGGCAATGATCTATAAGGTACATAGGAAGGTGTGGCACTTTCACTAGTTCTTAGGGTATAAGCTGAGGTAGAGGGAGTACCATAACTTGGTTGGATAAGTGGGCATATTGTGGGTGCCGGCGGGGGTCCACTTATGGGTGGGGGAAGGGAAATAAGGTATGTTTGTTTATAAGGGGGAGGAGGATAGTAAGGGAGTCCTCCATATACTAGTGGATATTGAGGTGTTTCATACATAGGTGGTTGTTGGGGTTTTGGATTGTGGTGTGCAATGTTACCAATCAATCCATCTACTGAGTGAGTTATCCCAAGTTTGTCTTGGTTGAATGGTATAGGTCTCAGGAAGTCAGGTAGTACTGTGTATAAGTATCTTGATTATGAATAGATGAGGTTGTATTGTTGAGAATTTCTAATGTCTTATTCTTCTGATTGGGGGAAGGTGGAAGCTACATCTTTACCGAGGAGAGAAACAAGTGATATGAGAAACCAATCAAGGCATTATTGTTTGGTGGTTTCTGCTTTGCAGAAACTACATCGTCGACACCACTCGTGAATATGTTCAGTGATATGTGTAGTTTAGGTTTTCTTAAAATCAAAGAGTAGTTCAAGACCATTGTCATGGAAGATTGGTAATTGAACGAAGGTGAAAAATTCTTTGGCCAAAGATTCAAAAGTCGCATGGGACCCTGATTTTTCGTCTACATACCACTTGGTTGATGGGCCAGTGAGTGTGCATTGGAATAACCTTAGTCGGATGGAATCATACATGATGTTGTTTGAAGAGAACCATAAGTGGAAGGTCATGACATGGTTGGCAGGGTCATCTCATGCCTTTCCTTCAAACTTGGGGATGTTTGAAGGTAGTTTGGTAGGCATTGTAGGCCATGTAGGGTCATGCAATATAGGATCATTTGTGAGTTTGCTCAGATCCAGTATGTTGAGAGAAGCCAAGTATGGCATATGGAGTGGTGGTGGAGGATTAATTCTAGCCATGGTGTGAGTGTTTTGTGTACTTGACCCTTGAGGGGGACTAGGTGGGTTTGTACTTCCCCCTTGAGAAGAAGTTTCCCCCCTGCTTCCGTGTAAAGAAGAGGGAGTGGATGGTTGACCTTGGGAAGTGGACCCAAGTAAAGTGGAACTGAGAAAATTTGATCCCAAGACAGTATCACTCACAGGGGTGTGAGAAGGTGGAGCCTATGAGTTGGCGAGACTAGGAACTCCCCCTAGAATAGGAGGGTGATTTAGCAAGTGTCTGGAACGACGAGGATTCTGTGGATCCCCTATGATGTCCGACTAGCTAAGTGGATGTGTGCAAATAGTTATGAGAGAAATAAATGAACAAGAACATTTGATGTAATGTTTTGGACCTTCAAAATATATCTCGCAACTGTATGTAATCACAAGCGCATCATACATAAATCAATTGAGAAAGAAGCATACATGTGGGTAGGTGGTTTTTGTCCGCGTGGGAGAACAAAGAAAAAAAACTCTCATGTCTGTTGTCACAGGGGGAGACCCAGGGTTCAACACTTCAACAACGCACCAACAAAACCCTAACTACCGACCCTTTCGGCAACACCTGTGAAGCAGATGAAGTCTCACCCGAGGTTGAGGCAGGGGTGGTTGCAAGACTCAGGTTTCTGGAACCTTAGCTGGGACATAGATATATGATTCTAACTCTTAGAAAAAACATTAGCATGGATCATTCATCAGTATTTAACCCTTATGGAACTCTACATATGGCACATAGCACCGTAGCATTCACTTAGATCTAGGTTAAGTTACCACTTAGCAACAGTAAAATAGGTTTAGCACTCAACACTTTCATATATGTCATATCTACACCCATACATCTAAGAAGCACAAAAAAAAGTGGATATATCTAATTATATCATAGAAAATCATATAGAATAATCATATCAAATAATAACACATGGAAAGAGACAAACACATTAGGTCGAGGCACCGAGCACAACACACAGAGTTACCGTGGTTCACCCCCACCTTGGGGCTACGTCCAGAAAGTCTTCTTCTTCTTTATTAGCTTTGGTCAATCGGGTTACAAAACAGAGCTCAAACTTGTACTCCACATAGGATAGGAGATATGCACACACCTCACCAAATCCTCCTTCCCTGAGTAGATATAGCACAAAGCCTTCTTACAATCCATGCACTCAACACTTATAACACTCGCACTCATCTCTGCAAGTCGATCACACAATATACACAAATCCTTTACTAGCACTTAGCTTATATTCTCCTCTTCTCTTACATTGCCTAGATACTTATTTATACTTTACAAAATAGGCCTAAACATGGGTAAACCGATGGGCCAACATCCCATACCCATCACATTATCCCCAAAAACCAAAAAAGGACCCAAGAAAGGGGTCTATCTTCCACAATCTCCACTTCATTTTGCGCTCCATATTTGACAAGTTGTTGAAGTCAAAAAATGGTCAAATATGATAGAGTGTTCCTCAAAACTTGGTCAAGGGCCAACATGCCCCCAACACTCACCCGTGACTCATCCCGAGTCACTATGGTCTGATCCATTTCACCGCAAATGCCTTGAGCTTGGCTCAAACTACTTCAACCTGCTACAGTGTGACAACCTCTTGCTCAGTGAACTCCTGGATCACTGCGTCATTTATTGGCCCTTCCAGGCATTGTTCTATGGTGATTACAACCTGTTCAAGCTTGGTTCCATGGATTTCAACTTCAGTGAACGGTTGGCGTGTCTTTTCTTGGATTGGTTGAAGTTGTTGGGAGACTTCCATCAATTTACTTTGCAGCATGTGTACCTATTGTTGGGTGGTGCATTGTTCTACAAACCTCTTCATTATTTCGACTGGGGTCAAGGCCTTCAGTTGTGTCTGTAGCATATCTATGTGCTGATTTTCTTCTTGGAGTTGTGCCTCCAATGCCTGGAACTTTGGATTCTCTATGAGGTTCTCATAATTTTGGGCGCTTCTAGTGCTCAACTTCTTGCATTCCAAGGAAAAGGATTTTAATCGGCCAACTTCGCTACGGGAAGTTGCCTCCCTTAGATCCCTTATTTCTTGAGGAGTCTTGGGAACGGTACAAAGTTCCATATCTGCGATGCACTATTGAAGTTGTTGGATTACTTCTTCAAGTTGTGCCACCTGCTGTGGGACACGTTCTTCAATATTTACTTCTATGACCATCACAGAGTGAAGTGCTTTGTGAACCCTTTCCTGTACTTCAAGTTGCTCTGCTAGCAACTGGTCCTTTCTCTGTTGTAATTGTCCTTTTTCCTCATCCCACTTTGCTTGCAAGGAAATATTTTCCTATTATTCCTTACACTGTTGTTCTACAAGTGCGCTCTGTACTTGTGTCAAATCCTGGGTGGCTTGCCCTGTGTCTTCTTGAGCTCATAGAAGGTGAGCTTCAAGCTTCTCGACGATCTAGTATAATTGGGTGGGCTAATCACCTGTTCCTGTTGTTCCAATTGTCAAGGGCACAATATAAAATACTCGACTAGACTGGAGTGCCTACTACACTTCTTGAAGTTAACCATTGATTCGGATGAATACCTGCTCCTGCTTCACTTCTTCCTTTTCTGCGATCTCTAGTGAAGCATCATTCAACATAGTGATTAAGAAGTCAAAGTCATCCAGTGTGAGGGTAGTCTTAAACATAGTTCAGGTGGCCTTAGTTTTCTTTTAGGATGAGGCTTTGGTGGGGTAATCTTCCTTTTCTTAGTGGGATCCTCCTCCTCTCTAGGCAGAGTAACCTTGCCTTTGTTTTGCTCAACCTTTGTGCCACCTATTTCTTCACAATCACCTCCCTGCGCAGGTGAGATCAAAGTAGTCTTCGTGGATGTGCTGTGGATATCTTGAACTTGATCATCCTTATTAGTCTTGCTTGGTCCAGGTGTATCCGCCATAGCTTTAGGTCTTTCCACGTCAGACATTTTTGCGGGGTCCGCTGTAACAAGGAGGTCTGCTGACCATTCATTGATAATATTCTCCAAGTCTTCTTCTGTCAACTTGTACTATGACTGGAGCTATTGTTTGTGCTCATCAACGCGCACTGTGATATAGGTGAAGTGGCGGTCTGTGATGAATTTTATCAAAGGTCTAAACCTATGAAGTGTGTTTGGGGTGAGGGGTGGTGTAGACTAGATTGCATTCTTCAATTGATTGTAATAAGTGTGGAAGACAACATTGGACTACCACTGCTTGTTCATGTCACTGGAGTACCACAACATACAAAACTTCATGGCTAGTGGTTTGAAGGGTTTGATCTCTAGAAAGTGGCACCTTCTGGTAGCTCCCGGGCGATGAAAGTGATTAGTATGAGAAACCAACTAAAGTGGAACTCGTACCCTTGGTATTGTGCTTCTCTACAATCAATATCTAGTTGGTTTACAAGGTATTGCACCCAGTTCATCTGTAGTCCCTCAGCGCACTTCCTTGCGAGGTCAACTATGAATTCAGTCACTTTTGTTGGTCTTTTCTTACGAACTAGATTACCCACAATCAGCTAACAAGAAAGGTGCACTATGCCACTCTAGATAGAGGCTACCTTGTAGCCTCATGTGCCTTTCTTGACATCGCTATAAGTTTCTTTTACCCTCTTCACTAGTGCTTGGTCTGAGGTATTTCCAGGGTAAAACTCCTATGGGTCCGGGACTTGCATACTAAGGCTTGTGATCCGATTGATCAAGGTCGTATCCACAGTGATGCGGTGGTCCAACCATAAGTATCCATTGTGGTAGCAGGACAACAACAACTTGACGCATGCGTTGACTTCCTGGTGTCTTCCGAAGTGCGGGATCTTCATTACATTAAGAAGTGTGGATTGTGCGAGGTTATTGGTCCATGACTGTGGGACAATATTAGAATTATTTCCTTTGTTCATGGTTAAGTACTTATGTGGGGCTAACATTCTATAAACCTTACAATCTCCAAGGTTAAAATCACTAAATTTCAGTGCTGTGAGCTTATCTTGGTCAACACGAACTGGACGCACCCCTTTTGGAATGTACGCGGTGATAAAAGTGTACTCAAAGTCATGAGGTACACTGTCACAGTTGATGGGACCGCTTAGAGGTGGTAAGTAAGTAGGTAGAATGCGTGGTATAAGCTTGGCATTTGCAATGTCATCCCTGTGCTTGGTTTGTTTCTCATCGGTCGGTTAGGATGGACCGGTGCGAGTAGTGGAAGGGGAGGCCTAGGGTTCTCTCGTTGATGATGCTTGGACTCTTGTAGATAATCCTTTCTTCGACATGACTCTCTCATTCATTAAGTCAATCAAAACTTCTTCAACTACTTTCTCAGCAGCGTTGAGCTCGTTCAACATACAAGCTTGGGTCAACTAGCTCGAGTGTAAAATGAATTCAGAGACTATAGTGAATGGTATGGGAACAAGGAAATGATCACAAGGTGAAGTAATCTTAGGTTTCGGGCTCAAATTATCACTTAAAAAAAATTATTCTTGGTGCGTGGAGCAACGGACTAAGTAGGGAAACTTAGCAACTGTAGTGACCGTCATTTAATTTAAACTACCATTGAATTAAAACGGAACAGTAAATTTGAAATTTACTCAAAATTCACTTAATCTAGCATATTCACTCCCATATTTCAATAAATAAAATAACAATTTACATAACAATTTGCATAATTTACATAACAATTTAAATACCTCGCTCTGATGCTGTCGCTCCCTTCGCTTGAACCTATCCGCARCAGCTTGCTCCTTAAGACACCCCAAAACCARCCACCCTACCGACTAGTTCGCCTAGCCCTAGGACATCAATGGACGTCCTAGCCCTCCGAGCCCAAAACCCCTCAGCCCCGGTGCACTGTAAATCCCACTGTCAACTAACTTTGTCCCAATACTCCCCATTTTCCCCTCTCATCCAATGCATGAATCAATATCCCCTCTCCATAATCCTTCTCCTTCCCTTATGCCTCCTTCACCGCCCTCGCACATTCACCCCTCCACCAAACACCTTCTCCCTTAATTAATGCCTTATCCATCCATTTATTTCTATTTAATGGTCTTATCCTTTATTAAATATTTCCCTTTTACATATGGGTTACGTTATCCCTTATGGGATACGTAACCCATTTAACATTATATTTCATTTTTTTAACCTTTAATTTAATACTTAATCAATTAATGACTCACTTAATAATTAATCATTCATTAACCCTTAATTAAAG
>ML780475.1:207488-232452 GCA_009831015.1 Picea engelmannii
ATTCAAAGTGCTATTTCTGTTGCTATTTCGTATATCATTTCTGTGTATTGTGAAGATTATGCTGGATATTTTACTGTTATTCTGTCATTTCTAGCATTTCGTTTCTGTTCTGCATATTTTATATATCTGGTATCTTGCAGATCCCCAACCTCTTCTGTACTGCACACTAGAATCGTGATAGCTAACCTGCAGAAAATTCTTTCTAGGATCCTGCATCCATTTGTTAGTCCAAACATTCTTTCTATGCATAGGTATAACATATCTATTCATATCAAAATTTATTTCATCTATTAATGCCCTAGTTTTTAAGATAGGACAAAATATATTAAACATACCTAGATCCATGCTCTAGAAACAAAAAACTTCACTTATCTTACTGTTACACGTGAACTTTGCAAACCTAGGTACCTCACCCTAAGTGTCGTAAAGTTTCATATAAGTGTCTCATACACCTTGACACCATGGAATAACCCATGTCATAATCCCTAGTCAATGTGGAGGAGGGATATATTACATGAAGGCCAAAATACCAAGTGCACATGAATTATTATTAATATTCATGGAAAAGAAAGTAATTAAGTGTGAGAATCCACCTCACATTTGGTTTCCTATTTTTTAGGGAAGGTGGAGGATCTCATGGATGGTTGAAATATTTCCACCTTAAAATCCTTGAGAGATATTTCCTCCCCAAAATCCTTAAGAGATATTTTCTCCCTAAATATCTTAGAGCTCCCTTTCTTAGTGGATCTGATGAGAGAACCTCTCTATGGTGGTTAAGCCTCCAAATCCTATATAATGAGGGATTTCCATGGAGGAGGAGGAGAGAGAGGAGTTTAGCGATACCAAACTTATGATCTCATGAGGAAGATGTCATTTGGAACATCAACATTTCGTGTGTGGACTATTTAAGCAAGGGTTTGGACAAGGAGAACTTGATGAACCTGTTGCATTCACATCTATGGTTGTAAGTATTCTTCGTTGTTGTTCTCATTAATACAATCAATGCCTGGCCTATTTCTTTCAAACTTGTACTTGTTCCATATAAGTTTGTCTGCAGTAGATGGATCTATGTTTTATCTAATCTCAGTAGAGTATCTATGTTTTATCTAATCTCAGTAGAGTAGGAAGTCTTTTGTACTTTTTTTTGTCTTGTAGGACCTACCAAAGAGCTCAAGATCGAAGCTCATCCTAGACCTTGTAGGGACAAATGATGTTCATAAGGTACACACCTTCCTCCTTCTAATTTGTTCATCAACTTGATTAGATCTAAAAGGAAGTCAGTTTCCATGTTAAGCACCTTCTGTCTTAGAGTTAAGGGTCTAGCTCTCAATAGGAGATCTACCTTATCCGCAGGGAGATTTTCCTACAACACTTACTTCCAGAGAGAACAAATCTTCTAGATCTAATAATGTTTGACTATTCTTACCTTTATTAGATCATAGAGCTTATAGATATTACCTCTTTTCTATAGATCTAACATCTTTCTTTCAGAAATTTCCACTTTTACTTTTCTTATAGAACAGAGCATTCAGATATCGCTTCTTTTCTTCGGATCTGATCTTCCTTTCTTCAGATCTGACCTTATTCCTGACAAAAAGCTTGACAGGTGGAGTAAATAGTTGCACACTAGGGAAACAGATCTACACACAGAGCTTTCTTTTTCACAAAGTTTCTTCTTCCTCAGTTCCTAGCAATCACATTTTTAGGTCCTAGCAACGGAACCATTTGTTGGCACATGGGTAGACCTAGGGTTCAATGCTTCAACAATGCACCAACAAAACCCTAACTATCATCCCTTTCAGCAACACCTGCGAAGCAGATGAAGTCTCACCCGAGGTAGAGGCAGGGGTGGTTGCAAGACTCAGGTGTCTACAACCTTAGATGGGACACAGATCTATGATTCTAACTCTTAGAAAACACTTTAGCATAGATCATTCATCAATATTTAACCCTCATGGAACTCCGCAGATGGCATAGAGCACCGCAACATTCACTTAGATCTAGGTTAAGTTATCACTTAGCAACAGTAAAATAGGTTTAACACTCAACACTTTCATATATGTCAGATCTACACCCATACATCTAAGAAGCACAAAGCAAAGTGGATCTATATAAGTCTATCATAGCAAATAACATAGCATAATCATGTCAAAGCATGACACATGGAAAGAGACAAACACATTAGGTCGAGGCACCAAGCACAACACACAGAGTTACCATGGTTCACCCCCACCCTAGGGCTACATCCACAAAGTCTTATTCTTCTTTATTAGCTTTGGTCAATCGGGTTACAACACAGAGCTCAAACTGGTACGCCGCATAGGATAGGAGATATGCGCACACGTCACCAGATCCTCCTTCCCTGAGTAGATCTAGCACAGAGCCTTCTTACAATCCATGCACTCAACACTTACAACACTTGCACTCAGCTTTGCAAGTCTGTCACACAATATACACAAATCCTTTACTAGAAAATAGTTTATCTTCTCCTCTCCTCTTACATTGCCTAGCTACTTATTTATACTTTAGAAAATAGTCCTAAACATGGGTAAACCCATGGGCCGACATGCCATACCCATTACATTATCCCCCAAAACCCAAAAAGGACACAAGAAAGGGGTCTATCTTCCACAATCTATGATTTGCGTTGTGCTCCATATTTGACAAGATGTCGAAGTCCAAAAACAGTCAAATATGAGTGAGTGTTCCTCAAAACTTGGTCAAGGGCCAACAATGTCCTAGAAGAAGTAACATCCTTCCTCTGAAATAGCATTGGACCTTCCAATAACACTCAATAGTGGGGTCTGAAGCCACCGAAAGTGGAACTAGTGAAGGATGAAGTAATTAGTTATAATGAGGGGTAGAGGGGGCATATCCCGAAAGAGCTAGCGATATTTCCTAATAGCGACACAAAATCTGATCAAGGTGCAATTGCATCCCACAATTGCCACCTGGGTAGATGTCCTAAAATTTGGTCACTAGGTACCTCATTCAAAGTGTGGAATTTAGATTTCCAGCCTAAGAAATGGGTCACGGGCTGGATCCCGTCCAAGAGGTGGGTGCCTCAAGGGGGGACGCACAGAACAACCGGACCTCAGCCTTCAAACCTTCATGGGTATCTCCCTGCCTTATGGTGTAGGAACACTTGACTTGGAGGATTTTAAATTTCCCTAGTTGTCAACTGCTATTGTTTTGACGATGTGAGAACCAGATAAAGGGGAGTTATTTGGATGCCTATCCTCAATATCCTACCTAGAATAAAAATTTCTTTTGGTACCTCCTGTGGAGGAAAACTTAGTGAGTTTTTAGAAAGCTTTTAGGTGTGGTTGTTTGAGAGGTTGGGCATGTGAACCAACCTCATTGAAATTAAGTGGGAGTGTATAGTATTTTCGAGAAAATGGGTGGGGCGTTTCAAAATCCTATTGGAGGAAACCTACTTTTACCTCCACGATTTCTAGAAAAAACTATGTGAGAGATTGGTGAACTTCGTGTGTGAATAAGTGAAAGTGTGCCAATTTTTAATAATTTAGGTGTCACCTTGCTACATGTGGACTTCACTTGGTCCTTACAAGTATTGATTACCTAAGTCACTATGTGTCATTGGTACAACCTTACGGAATTTTAAGTCCCTAGGAAACTAGCATGTGGACATGTGGGTCCTTACTATTCCTCTAACTCTCTATTGTGATTTAATCTAAGAAATATTTTGAAACTATACTAGATTGTGCACATGTGGGCATGTATGGGCCCATGACAAAACCTTTAAACTTCCCTAGTGATTTAATCTAAGGAAGTAAATTTCAACAGTATCCTATCTTTGTATAATGTGGGCATGTATGGACCCTTAAAATTTTAAGACGTGTTTGAAAAATAAACTAGGAGGAGTCCCGAGGGGGGCTGTTGTCCTCTCCTAAAGATTTTTTCCTTTTTAAGGGAGATGAAATTTTCTCTCAAACTCTTTCTGATTCTCAAGATCTCTTTGGGGCACGAGAGAAGAGAATACTCAATGATTGATATCCAATTTCTGGTCCCGATGCAATTTTCATATGTGATGTAGAATGATTCCAACTTAGACTTTAATCAAAGCAAGCCATCCATGTGGAAAAATGAAAGAAAAAGAGAAAATAATGATTTTAACCCCCTAAGTGCCCATGTTTTGACTAATCCCTTCATATCGAGAGGTTATCAAAGTGTGGTGCATGTTACAATTTGCATGGAATCAATTTTGAGAAGGCTATGGGCCTTCAACAGATCACAAAAACCCTTACAATATTTGATTTCCTGGGCAGATGCGTGGGTCGCAGAGTAGACAGAGGTGCATTGGGCGCCAATGTTTAGATTAAAAATGACCTTTGGGCGTAGTGTGCATAAGGCGCTGAGAAACATAGGGGCTTTCACGCACGTGTTCAGAAGACGCACCTGTGGGTTATAAAACCCGTGCACTTGCTATTACACGGTTGTGAAAGAAATTACAGATGAAATTCTCTCAACTCATCTTTGAATTTGTATTTTTGCAGGTTGGCTTGGGCCGGTTGTGGTTCCTGCAAGTTAAAGAAATAAAAGGAAGAGCTAAAATAACCCAAATTGGGGAGGAAATTGATACCTTTCCCCAATGGAGTTGCCAATCTGTTGCGTCTCTTTTGTCACCTAAATGAGAAAAATAGAGATGCTTACAAGCCCAATTGGGTTAGCTAGGAAAGACAACAGTGAATGCAAGAGTTAGAAACATCAATCATATGATATAAGAAAAATACTAAGCTAAGAACAATAAAATACACTAAAGTAGAGTGCATAAGGACATTAGAACAAGAAATAAACAACATTCATGCCACCAATGGAAAGGATTGTATTAGTGGAATGAAAACACCAAAGAGAAAAGGAGACTTATGGGTCACTTCTTCCTCCAAGGGAGGGCTCTTGAACCCCAAAATATTGAGCTCTTATTACAACTAGAAAACTTGAAGGAAATGGTGAAGAAATCCCAAGCTCATTCACTCAAGAGGTGATGTGAATAACCCAAATGAAATGATGCTTGTATGCTCTTGAAAATGAAATAGGATCCTCCAAGAGAATATAGGAAGAATAACAATACAAATGCATTCTTTGAAAATGTAGTGCACCCATGGCCTCTTTTTATAGCATAGCATTGAGGCATTATTCAACTATCCTTTAGTGTGAACAAGAGGCCCTTTAGGGAACCCTTAGGTCTTTGACCGGCCTCCCAGTCGAATTCAGCCGAGATTTGAGTGTCAAATTGACTTGGGAGATGAACCAGAAGTGGGTGGGAGGATGACCAATATCATAAATGCATTGTTCTGAGGTGTGCATGGCTTTTTGCATCCATAGCTACGCATCATGCACATGTGTGATTTTCTTGTGTTTATGGATGGTGCATGTGCGCGCGCTCCCTGTATAGTCTTAGCACATGATGATTTTATTACTGGTTGTATAGTTCTGGACCTTTTGGAAATGCATTTTTGGTCCATGGATGAACTAATAGATGTTTGAAGATGTTGGATTACCATAACCATTTGCGGATGAAATTCTAGTGATAACAGTAGCTTCTCAAAAAATGACAAAAAACCAAAAGTGAACTTTATAATATGTGAAAAGGAGGAAAAATGACCAAATTTGGACATATCAAATATCAAATTAGGGAAATAAATCATTTTTACCTTTGTTTTACTATTCCCATTTCCTCTTCTAGTTTTTTCCTCTTTTAGTGTGTTATTTCGGGAATTGAATGCAAGAGTTGTGGTCTACTATTTTCAAAAACGTCAGGATCAGGTTGGTCCTCTCCTCTTTCTCGTTCGTTTTCATGTTTTTTTTAATGTATTTCAGCCCTTATTTTAGGTTCTTAGGCTCTTTGGGAAGCCCTAGACCATCGAACTAGATCAGTTCTCCCTCAAGTAATCAAGGGAAGCATCGATCATGATTTGAATGCCCTTGTGTGTGCATTGAGGGAGCACTAGTTCTCTGTTTTCTTCTTTAACGGTGCACTATGTGCAAAACTTAAATTTTTTATTATTTTTATGATGGAAAACAGGGAAAATTTTCTTTAAAAACTTATCTAATGATGATTAATTGATGCATTTGCAAGTTTTCCTCATAGCTAATCATGATTTAATGGAAAGAACATGAGCATGAATTTGATGACATCGCTTCTTTACAATATCCTCAAGCGAGGGTGGCCTTACGAAATTGTGGCTTTCTTAAATACTTCAAACTCTAGAATATGAGGAAAGAAGTCCTTTTACTTGAATATTTGATTGGGTTGTGGGATAATGATGAGAAATAATTATGAATAGGACCACAGGTGATCGAGATTGACATGGATGATGTGTACTTCTTGATAGGGATCTCAAGGAGAGGAACGCCTATTCTTTTATCTTGACATCGAGCCACCCCATGACCAATAGAGGCAGATGTTTCCCAATACAACATACCAAGGTCACACTTGGTAGGAAGGAGGATATTCATAAAAGATGTGATGGATTTATCTCTCTAATATATCCTATTTTCTATCACCAAATTGGTAGGAAGAAATAGTTCTCATCTTGATTTTAAGTCCCAAATATCTTATGCCATTCAATGCTTGGAGCCTAGGATATTCAAATAGAGCGCAGGGGTTTTGAGGAACATTAAGGAGAAGATATCCAAATGTAGAATGAGTAGAAAAAAGTAGTTTGGGTATGGATCCTTCTTGATCTCAATTTTCCTGGAGCGGGTTCCACAGATGCAACCACGGGTTGCATTGATAGCATGCCCTGTGACTGAGCCCCACATGGAGCGGTGGACTAGTCTTTACCCTATATTGGGGAATGAGCCATTGTCCTTTAGATTCACTATCGACTTATTTTCATTGTGGA
The DNA here is from genome assembly GCA_009831015.1 of Picea engelmannii. NCBI lineage: Eukaryota > Viridiplantae > Streptophyta > Pinopsida > Pinales > Pinaceae > Picea > Picea engelmannii. Next base: position 214,358 of record ML780475.1, read on the forward strand.
GGAGACAACTAGTGGTGATCGAGGATTTCCCATATGTTGGGGTAGATTTCAAGGGCAGTGTGGATTTGGTTCTTACTGAAGGTATACAGTTGGACACATCAGGTACGAAAGATCATAACCTTGTAACAATATTTTTCTTGTTTTTTTATATGTTTTTGGTTGTACAGGGAGGGATATAAGTCATTTTTTTTCATCATGTAGATAGAGGTGCATCATGTCTGTCATAGATGCCAACATTAGGACATTACATAGATGCTTAGGCAACAACAGAGCATGATGTCATGGTAGGAGAACTCCAAGACGTGAAGAGGAACCTCCATGGTTTGACCATGGGCATTCCCACCATGAGGATGTGGGATGTGCCCCTACACCTTCAGAGACATATAGTTGGAGTCCCTGAAGATCTCAGCCATTTTCTATGACGAGCGCAAAGAGTGGTAGTGTGTTATGCAAAGAAAAATGTGGTGCAGGGGGACTAGTAGAGTATCCAGTCACTTTGTAGTCTTATATGATGATTTTATGGGTATAAAGGCCATGTTTTTCCCTATTGTGTACTTTTGTATGATGTGTTTGACAAAAAAACTTTTTCTATCAATATTATATATATAAATGAGTTTTGCGGTGGCTATTTATGTTGTATTTTTGTTTTATGTGATTTTTTTACACATATGCTTTATGTTTCAAATGTTTATCTATGCACAATATACCAATCCAACATATAATTTTCTAACGAATCTGTAATCGTATTGAGTTATCTCGATATATGTATGTATTCTAGAAATTCAAACTATATTTCAAGATGATGAACCCTTAGATGGAGGCATAGTAAAACTGAGTTGTGAATGGTGTACTCATTATTTAGTTGACGGACCACAAGTTGAGAATCAAGGTTGATAATCAATTGAGATATACTTGGAGAGGAGGATTTGGTTAAAATTCTGATGATGACATGATATTCTACAATGTTATTGGTCGCATATCCAAGGAAAATTCCTCCTGAACTCACTAACTTGCCAGAGTGGTAGATGACCCAAGCTGCATAATTGATATTCTGGGTATGTCGACTAGCGCCATCCACAAACCTGAAATGGATGGGAAAGGATGATTTCATCTATGCATTCAATCACAAAGAAACGTATAAGTAGTTGAGGTAAAACTCATGCACGCAAAAGAAAATACACACCATTTCAAAATAATATAGTATAGTAATGTACAAAGCACACATGCAATATATTCTATGCATAGTACTTCTTGAGGTAAATCCCATTTCGGGGATCATTGAGAGATATTCCATTGTAATCTACTAACTCATAGGAACCTTTGTGTAACACATGTTTTATGATGTATGGATCATGCCACACGGGTTCTAACTTCTCTTCCCCCAGTTTGTAATGATCTTGATCATAGACCAAGACTAGAGCTCCTTCTGCGAAAGTGTGAGGTCGGATGGACTTATCATATTGAATTTTGATTTGTTTCTAGTATGCCTCATTGATGAGAAAAACATTGTGATGGGTTTCATCCATATTGGTTAGATATAATAATCATTCCTCTTCACCAGAAGTATGGGGTAGGAGTTCTATGGTGAGTTTCAAAGATGAAATCTTATATTTGATCGGTAATACCACTTCTATGTCGTATACCAACTGGAAGGGTGTAAATCTAGTTGTGGTTTTAACTAAAGTTCGATAAGCCTTAAGTGCGAAGAAGAGGTGCAAATTACAAGAGGGTTTTTTCACTCCCACCATGTGTTGGAGCATGGTTTTCAGGACTTTGTTGATGGCTTCAACCTATCCAATTTCTGGAGGGTAGTACGGTGATGATTCTTCATGGTGAAAACATAACTTAGTGCGCAATTCACCCATCATCTGGTTCTGGAAATTGGATCCATGATCATTTACAATAGCTTGTGGAACACCGAATCAAGAGATGATGTGATTGAACACAGAAAGTGTTGCAGTTCAGACATTGTTAAGGAATGTAGGCATAGTCTCAGCCCATTTAGTGAAATAATCGACATAAATGATGATATAATCGTTCCCCCAGGCTAAGGTAGGCTTACATTGCATAAATTTGATGCCCCATTTTGCAAAGGGGTCGACGATGAAAATGGGATGAAGTGGATTTGGGTGGGTACATGCTTTCTTCTAAAAGATCTTATAGGGTGGGCCTTTTTTAATGGCCTCAATGGAATCTTTGAATATGGATGGCCAAAAATAATTGGCATATAAATTTTTTTGGGTTGTGGCCATCCTAGAAATATGAATGAAACAAGATCCAAGGTGACATTCATTTAAAATGTGTGCATCCTCTTTGTGGGTTAAGAAACATCGTAGGATAGTATCAATTCCACGGTAGTACAAGGTTTCACCATTAATAAGGTAGCATTTTGAATGGTGTCTAATGCGACGTCGTTCATCACGTGAAATGCTAGGATGAAATTGTTGGGTTTGGATATAGAGAATAATATCTCCATACCATGGATCAGATGTACTAATGAGGAACAAGGTTTCATTAGGAAGAGAATCACTAGGATCATTATTCTCATCAGTATGGGGAAGATCACAAATTAATTCCGCAAAGACCAACGATTTCTTAGCCTTGGATTTGGAAAAATCAAGATCAAATTCTTGGAGAATGAAGATCCATTTTGAATATTTTTTCCCAAGTACTTGATGATTCAAGATGTGGTACATAGGGTTCAAGTCTACAATGATCGTGGTAGTGCATAAAAAAATATAGTGACAGAATCTTTGGACGAAAATAACAGCTGCCAAAGACAACTTTTCGACATGTGAATATCAGAGTTTGGGACCTGATAGACTCTTACTCAAATAGTAGATCACATGTTCGGTGTCATCATCATCCTCTTGTACTAACACCATAGAAATAGTGGAAGTAGAGGCAGCCAAATAAACGATGTAATATTTTTCATAATTCAGTGGGTGCAAAAGTGGTGTGTTTGTTAAAGCATGATTAAGAGAATCAAATGAGTGTTGAGTAGTTGCATCCTATATGAAAGGGGCATATTTCTGCAACAATATAATAAATCCTTTAGTGATTTCGACGTAATTGGAAATAAAATGGTGAAGAAAGTTTTCCTTCCCTTGCAAACTTTGTAGTTGGGTAAAGAGATAATGGCTTTGACTTTTAAGGGATAAACCCTAATCCCATCTTTGGAGACTACGAATTTGAGGAGTCTCCCTAATTCAACAAAGAAAAATCATTTATGGGGGTTCAAACATATGTTGTAAAACCTACATCTAAGAAATATGGATCGTAGTTGACCAATGTGGTCTCGTCGATGAGTCGAGTGACATGGTAAATCATTGAGATAAGTTTCAACAATATGTTTGATGTCATGGAACACATATGACATAGCTCGTTGAAAAGTGGCTAGAGCATTTTTAGGGCCAACAGGTAATTTACGATAGGAAATATTCCCCCATGGGCAGATGAAGTTTATTTTTTGATCAGTTGGTAAAATAGCGATCTTGTTATATCGCGAAAATCCATCCATAAAAGAGAAAATGATGCTTCCGGTACAATTATCGATAATTTGGTCGATAAAGGGTATAGGGTAATTGTCCTTAGGACAAGCCTTATTAAGATCCCGATAGTTGACACAAACATGAATTTTCCCTTGTTTCTTGGTGACTAGAACGATGTTGGAATCCCATTCGGTCTGAGGGATGGGATAAATAAAACCATATTTTAATAATTTTTCGACTTCTTCTTTTGATTGTCGTAGTTTTCTTAGGATGAACCAGGAGAAGTTTCTATCTCACAATTTTAAGTCATGGGTAAGTTTTGATTTCATGCACAGTGATCGATGGGACGATCCCTGGAATTTCTTCGTTGCTCCAGGAGAAGATGTCACAAAATTATTTAAACAAGGTGGTATAAGTTTCAACCTCTTCAGCTAAACAATTTGCACCTAGTTGTATGTTTTCCACAATACCTTCTTTAATGGATATGTTGATAGTAATCATGTGAGAGATATTTCCCAAATTCCCCTAAAATATGGTATCCTGAGTGAGTATTGGATATTGGGGAGAGTCAACGATATAGCTAGGAAAGATAGAGGAAACATTTTTCTCGATTTCATCCACACTAGGAAGAAAGGATGAATGATGGTGGTTTTCATCCCATGGTTCCTCCTCGATACTAATAATTTCCCTAATAGATTCATCTGATGGAAAAATATGTAGGATGTAATTGAAAGTAGAGGATAGGGAATCTAACTAGGATGGTAACGAATATGTAGTAGATGCCACCAGATGTTGGTCATCCAGTGAAGGAGAGGCAGAATGAATGGCACTGTATTCAGCCTCTCAAGGACTAAGTGGCATGGTGTCACCTTGGGTATCAAATGATAAGGGACTAGGCATGATCCATGGATCTGATGATTCAAAGGATTGGTGTGCCATAGTCGAAATCATATTAACCATTGTGATGTATTTCATAGTGGGAGGAAGAGGTGTAGGGAAGGTACCCATGAGTGAAGATACTTTCAAGAGACCTACCCAAACACTTTCATAAGTAATTTTTGAGTCTCCTATAAAAGGAATGTCGTTGGTCATTTGAGTGCGAGCATTGGGGGTACAATAATCTAACTGATCGATGGTCACAATTTTATCTTGATGAGGGAATTGGACACATTAGAAAACTGATGAAGTGATGAAATTCATATCATAGAACCAACTTCTTCCTAGCAATAATTTATAATCGAGGGGATCATCAACTACTTCAAAATCTACAGAAACAATTTTTCCTCCCAATTCAACAACTAAGGATTGTAATAATACATGAGGAAGGAAACCTCTTCCATTGAATATTTCTCTTAACATGGTGGGAGATTGATTAAGAACATGCAATTTAAGGCCTTTACAGCAAGCCAATGACATGACACATGTGGATGCCCCCTTATCCAAGATTGTGCGATGAATATGTTATTATGGACAACGACATCAATTTCAAAAGAAAGTTGGTGAGAGAGTCTTCAACAATGTTGTAGTTTTGAGAAACATGCAAATTAGGATTAAAATTCAACTTTCAAATTGTGCTCTTGGGTGGGTGTAGAATAGAGTAAAATCTTGGTTTGTCAATTTGGAGTGGTCCAGATGGAGGAGTAACTATAGTGGATGGTGGATCTAGTATAGTTCCAATAGTTACTTTTTCCTTATTAGGTTTAGTTGGTGGTGTGTCATATGTCATAGTACGATTGGTCAAGTCTATCCCATTAAACATGCAAATGTGTGCACTCAATGAAGCTTCCTCGTTAGGAGGATGATTTGGGTTACCTCCTATTGGAGGTGCAGGATTTTGTGCAACCAGTGACAATTTTTGTGGAAAAGGATGCATCAATACAGGGGGTTGATAGTTTCATTTAAAATTTTTAGCAACTTCATCTCAATGAGAACAATCTTGTCTGTAGCGATATTTACCACAAATGAGACATGGCAATTTCATTTTGCATTACGGTTGCTTCTCAGTAGCAAGTGGTTGTTCTTACGTTTTTTCATTTTTGGTTTGATTATTTTTTTTCTTAGGTTTATTCTTAGTTTTCTTTTTTCCCTCTGACTGTGGTGGAGAAGAAGATTGAAATGCATTCAACTCAGATACTTGAGTCGGGGTGGAGCTTGATGAGAGTGAATTTTATCTGGTAGCGGAGGTAGTGACTGAACGATTAGTTGTGTTAGTCGAATATGAAATGGAATAGGTTTTGATGGAACCGATAACTCCATCCACATGAGCGGTGGCAGATGTTTTTGATGGGTCGGTTGATGGACGGGGAGCATTTGGAATCAATTCATACAAAGTATCTGATTGGGAATAAACCCAGTTGATATATTGGGCATGAGAAATGGCTTCCTCTTATATAATTACACCACCGATGTCTATGTCATGAGCAATAGGAGGTAAAATAGATTCGGTGAACCATTCAACCAACAATTGGTCGAGAATGGTTGCTTTGATTAACTGTCATCATCATCTCCATTCATGAATATGATCATAAATATGTATGGAGTTGGTTTGACTAAGGGAGGTCAATAGTTATGTGTCAGTATCATAGTGGATAGGAAATTGGGAGTGAGTGAGAAAAGCCATAGCAAGTGAATTAAAATATTGAAATGTTTTGTGTTGTAACTCAATGTACCATTCAGTTGTTGAACCTGTAAGTGTATGCTGGAAAATGCATAACCAGATAGAATTATCCATTAGTGAATTTGATGAAAACCATAGATTAAAGTTCATAACATGGTTATTAGGGTCTTCACTAGGTTTTCCATCCAATTTTGGAATATCGAAAGGCAATTTGGCAGGGATAATTGGCCAAAAAGGGGAGTGTAATATGCGATCCTTTGTTAATATCGACAAATCCGATAGATATAGAGTGGATACAAATAATAATTGTTGATTGACTTGAAGATGATATGGGTGTGGCATAGGAACACCATTAGGACTGTGAATTGGTTGGGGTGGATAATTCTAGCTACTAGGTCCTCCCATATGTTGTTGTTGTTTACCAACAAAATTAGGATTAATTCGTTGAGGAATGTGCATAAAAGGAGATGTGAAACCCATTTTTCCTTGGGTAACATAACCAGTGTAACCTAGGGGAAGATATTTTTCTTGATTAGTTTGAGGCAGATAACCAGTTTTCCCTTGAGGAGGGTAACTGGGTTGTCCTTGAGGAGGGTAAGGAATTTTCCCTTGGGGAGGAAAAGATTTTTGGCCTTGAGCACCACAAGTGGGATTTGGGACCCCTAGGAAGGGTTGTCCAGAATGTAATCTAGAAGGATTGGTATTTAGGATTCCTCCTTGCAGTTTGGGGTTTGATGGCCCTCTTTGATGTGGTTGATGAAACATACCTCCCTGGGGTGGTCCCCAATATTGTGGGTGGTTTCTGGTGAATGAAGGTTGAAAATGTCTCTCGGCCATCGGTTGGGTAGAAACTGGGATTTTATCGGTGAAAGGGACTTTCCCCTTAGTTGGAACTAGTGTGTTAAAGGATGGTTTACCCCGGTAGGTATTTTTCCAATGAATGGGGGCTTACCCCAGTAGGGATTTTTTGTGTGGTGGGGTTTTACATCCTTTGATGTAAAGGTGTGCCAACAGGGTTTTGTGGAGTATATGAAGTTGTGTATTGAAGAGGGATGGTAGGTGTAACCATCAAGGGTCTTTGCGAATAACTAGGTAAAACGACTCTTGTTTCACTTTGAACTTGTCCTGAAGTGGCAGCAATATTGTTCGTTTGTTCTATGGGATGGTTGATAGAATGACCTAACAGTCTGAATTCTACACTGGTGTTGGTAGAGGTATGTGGAGGGTCAAAGGGTGGTAGGATAAAATTAAAATTTTCATAAAGGTCTCATCCCAATGGAGTTATCCATATAGAATGAAAAAGAGTTGAGCGTGGATCTACCATTTCAATCGAACAGATAGGGGTAGTGTATTATTTCTTAAAATTTGGTTGTATCGGTTCCATATCTAGTTGATAATATAGCCTTGATGACAAGCTAGGGTGATATTCTACTATAATGTTACCTAAGGAGTTCAGTTGTAAAAGGAGTGGATCGAGAGGAAATTTGAAAGCCAGGTTAACAGGAAAGGCAAAATCTTCCTGAATCGTAAATAAATCTCTCTCAGGATTTGGTAGCAAAGGAGTAGCAGGACTCCCAATGTCTGTATGGTTTTTGACCTCTTCACAGTAAGTATCTTTAGGTGAGTTAGGAGGTAGGGTTTTGTAGCCTTATGGAGGAAACCCTTGCATCCTATGTGATCTACGAAGACATTTATCAACCATAGTACCAATTTTAAAGGAAAACTAAAGTAAACAAACAACACTTACTAAAAATATAGAAAACCAACAAGAAAAACAATTTCTTCTCTCAATGAACGTTCTAGTTGGTGATGAAATCCAACATTGTGAAATCAAATTGAGAAGGGGATAGGATATGAGAGAGTGGATTAGTTATGTTGGTGGCCTTATTAACATACTTACACCTTGGTGCAAGTTCCCTAATGGTTTTACCCGTGGTTTACCTTCCAAGGAGCCCGAGTGTGTTTGACCAACGTTTGTTATAGGTACAACAAAGAATTCCCTTAACCATCACCTTGTGTAAGGACCCTAAATATTATGGCCACTAAGTATACCAACTAGCAGTCAGCCTTTGTGCGGGTATAGTCAACAGTCGAGTCTGAACATATGGGCAGGATATCAATTCTAAAATTCTTCAAGAGAACTTAGGATAAATGGATCAGTAAAATCCAAAGGACCCTTAATGGATTCATAATTCACGAAGCTCCAATACCAAATAAAAATAGTTGATCCTCGAGAAGAACCCCCAATATACAATTGTACTACTACGATTGGTTAATCCTCGGAGGGATAATCTTATTTTCTCTCTCGCACGCGACCTCATGTTTAACACCTGTGTGAGAGGGGGATCCCAATTGTGCTTATACAAAGGTTGGATTTTCTCTCCCTATCACACTATTTTGAGTTTGTCTTGAATGCTTTGGAGATTTATTCTCACAACCTATTCCAAAGATCTATTCCTAGTCTACTTTTGGTGTAATGATCAAAAAATAAAAGTTTCTAGTTTGTTTTTAATTAGCATTCATTTTCATGGATGTTCATTCCACAAGGGTGAATGATAGTGAAACTGATGATTTTTAAGACTCGACTCCCAAAAAGGTAAACATAATGATATGCAAACTTTTATTTTCAGTGAACTTCTAGCTACAGGAAGGAGAAGAGTTTCTTTTCTTTTGTCACTAGCAAACACTCAAGAATGAAATTTTTTATACTATTTTATTCTCAACAAGAATTCAAACGATTGCCAAATTACAAAGAAGAACTTTTCAATGTCCAAAAACAATGCATAAAAGTATTTTTTTGTTTGATTGTGAATGTAAATTAAAATGTTCTTCTAATGCTTCATGCTAACAATAATAATGAAAAGGGTTCACTACTATGATTTGAAAAAGAGGAAGAAAAAATACACAAACAAAGACACTCTCAGTAGTAAATAAGAAACCAAAAGAAGAACAAACTATTCACTCAAAGAAAAACACTAAAAAAAAAAAAGTCACACTTTAAAGTCTTCCGAAAATTGAGTAGGGGATCAAAGATAAGGAAAAAAATACTGTGATAAAATGACCTTCCTTATCAAAACCTATAATTAATAAGATAATAGAGAAGAGAAGAAAAAAGAAAAAAAGTTTGAGAGAAAACTATTGATTTTTCAGTAAGGAAAGACAAAACAAACTCAATAAATACTGAAATAATGAAAGGTAGAAAGTTTGGGTCAAACTGAGGACAAGATCTAAAATAATGGGATCTAAGTCAGAGAGAAAGATCCAAGGACTATGCCCAACAAGCAAGAAAGTATGCAATTTTTCAAAAGAAGAAAAATCGACGCTCTGGTAACCAAAGCACTAGAGAGCTACAACGCTCCCTAATAGACTTTGAGGGAGAGTTGATCAAGAAACATTTCTCATACTTAAACTATAGAGGGGCACTATTCCTAAGAAAAGATTGAGAAAAACTCAAAAATCTCAGTAACTCAAGGAAATTCAGTAAGAGACTATGTAAGACAACTTACCAAAGATGAAATATGTAAGAACAGATTAAATCAACAAATGGGATCTAAATATAGGCAAAATACCATGGATGAATGAAGGAAAGAACAAAATGAAAGTTCCCTCCCCATTGGAGTTGCCAATTTCTGTTACAGAAATATTCCCCTGCAGATAGGTGAACTTTCCCTTAGAGTGCAAGCCCCTCTAACAAGACAAAAAACTACCTTAGGACACTACCATTCCTATAGATTAATTTTATCCATCTAAAAAAGGAGGAGGGAGAGCATGATGTACCTCAAATTCGACGTTTTTCCAGGTTGATCCAATCCACGAGTTCTGAAAGTACCTGCAAAGGACAACAAGAGACAAAGGACTACCTCCTACTCTAATGGATTAGACAAAATCAATCAATCTATGAATATTAATACAAGCATGTACAAGTACATGTAAACACATACTAGAAGGAAATAGGCCAATTATATAAATGAGAACTTCAAAAGGAAACTTACAATCTTCATATGATGTTGCAACAAACTCTTCAAGTCCTCCTCATCCAACCCTTTCTTGAAATATCCATAATCAAAATAACAATGCGTTGCTGATTTTTTGCTCCTATGTTCACCATGAGAATGCCTCCATTTATAGGCTTTGAGAGGCTCAACCACCTTGGTTATATTTGGGATTAGTTGAGAATATGGCTCCAATAGTTGTGATATCTCCCTTAGATGCATCCTAGGGGTTAGATTCAAGCTAAACCAACGTGATCCATCCATAGTTGTCTTTAGAAGAAAAACGGGTTTATTCCAAGATTTTCTGAACCAATTCGTCGTTCCCTTAGAAAGGGTAACAGAGTGCTACAACACTCCCTGTGAGATGGGCAAGGAGCACTAGTGCTACATGTATATGAGCAAGGGAGCGTTGATCTTCCCAAAAGTTTCCAAGATGAGTATTTAGCTAAAAAAACAATGTTCTCGGAATTGCCTCAAAACGAACAGGTGCGTAGCCCTTGTTGTCATGAACCCAACGCAACTTGTTTGGGTTCAAATAGGCATTGGATGAGAGACATATAGCGATCTGTTTGAATCGCCAAATAGGTAAAAAAAATAAGTGTTGACTGTGCAGTCCGTACAGTCCATACAGATGATGATGTGGCATGTCCGTACGATGACGTGGTACGTCTGTATGCTGAAGTGACATATGATGATGTGGAGGTTTCAGATTGGTAGTTGAGGGCGAATGACATTCTGACACGTGGCATCATTTTGGCAATTGTTTTGGTGCCACATGGCCCAGTCATGGGCTGCCACGTGGCACCCCATTATTAGCAATGGTTGTTACTTCAAAAATTTATGGAGTCCATGGGATTCGAACCTCAGACCTCCCCACCGGTCAATTCTTTGAAAAGTCTGCCCTGCCAACACGCCACAATTTGTTCCTTATTATATGAATGGGTTTATATTTATTTGAATTGTTTAATGTTTAATATGGCGAGGGGTCGGGCTGGGGCTTAGCCCTAGCACGTGGTCGTATGTATTGCCACATGACCCATTATATATATATATGGATTGTGTGCAGTTCCAATGATCTAAACCGTGGTTGTATTGTTTCATATGACTGGTGGTTACACAGTTGTGTGCGGGATTGGATTTTTCAATGGTTACAAAACCACAGCCCCTGGTTTATTACCCTTTTCCATACGACCAAGATCCCATGTATTTGTGCGGGGGTTTAAACGGGTTTTTAACCACACGCCCTCCATTTTTATTCAAACGTACAGTTCCATGCGTTGACACTTGGCGCGTCCTTACTTGACCGTTACAGAGGTGCTTATTTTTGTGCTAGTGTGACGTCACATGGTGACCACATGCCCACAGTCTTGGCGGTTAGGGGTTGGGCACGCCCTAACCATCCTACAGTTTGAACGGTTTTGTGGTTATGCACATGTGCTAGGTTTTAGCATGTATTTGGAGCATGTTCTTGGTTGGAACGCCCAGAGGTGCGTTTTGGCAAACCAGAGACAACAAGCTTGAAGGAAGAGAATGGAAGGAGGACTATCTTCTTCATTTTTTGGCCAAATGAGGTGTCGTAAAAGCCCAACTAGGGGTTTTTGGACGTTCTGAATCCATTGACACTGTTTTCACAACCATTTGAAGACTTATTTTGTAGGTTTGTAACCATTGAAGTTTCAGGAAGCTCGAGGGAGCTTGAAGCCCTCATTGTTTGAGGTCATGCTCAGATGAGCCTATGTTTATTTTCTGTGATTCAATAATCATTTTTGACTAATTATTATGCTTTGAACACTTCAGGATAGGTTTCAGATCCATTTGAGGAGTTTTACAGGTGTTTTGTCCAAAGAGAAGCTTAGGGAAGCTTAAGGCCACATGTAGAAGAGGTCATGCCCGGATAAGCCATGATCCATTTTCAGAGTTCTATTAGTCATTTTTGGGGTTTTTATGTATTTTGAACCCAATGGTACAGTCAGTATTTCCATTGGATTTGAGCAGCAGCTTGTAAAAGAAATTTTGACAAATTAATCTCAGAGAGCCAAGTCCATTGATGGAGGCTCAAGGAGATGTAGCCCAGAGAGGGGTGAACTCCTTTATCATCTTGTTATTGTTGTGAGTTTGATGGTTTATCTGATGCAAGTTATGTTTTTGTGTATTTATTTAAAGCACATATTTAACCATTTAAAAGAACATTTCTTCATACATGAACATTTAAAAGAAGATGCATAAACTTGGCACATAATTTATCTTGCATATTTTAACACATGGAGCAAGGTCCTGTAAAGTTTTATTTTTAGGAAGTAGAGGGTGCTTGCATACCGTAACAAGTCAGCCCACTATTTTATGATCAGGTGGTATCAGAGCATAGTTTTTTCTCGTGTGATTGCCATTGATAGCTTGAGATTTAGCTGTTGGTATTATTGTGCAAGTTTTGTGTTGAAGTTTGATATCTTGCAAGGATGGAGAAAGCTTCAAACATTGATAGTTCTCATACATCTTCATCATCTAAGTTCTTTGACAAAGAGATGTTGAAGGAATTACTAACCATGAGAGATGTGGTGAAAGAGATGTGGGAAGATAGAAAGGAGAGCATTTCCCTTGAAGAGTAGTTGATGGCCATGAAGAAGGAGAAAGACCAGCTTCCTGAAAAGTTGCATGAGATGGAGACTCAACTCCATGAGGCAAAGGAAACCCTTACTAGGTACATGCATGAACATAAGGTATGTAATGTTAGTTTCTCTTCAAATTCCTCTCAAGATGAATGTTTTGGTGTTTTTGAAGGTCACACAAGAGGAATAGGGTCCAAGTTATTGTTAAAAATGGGCTATGAAGGTAAAAGGTTAGGCAAGCATGCACAAGGCATTGTTGATCCTATTGTTGTTGAAGAGCGACCCAGGTATTGTTGTCTTGGATATGAACGAAGAGATGGAGCAAATTCCAAAGTTGAGGAGACAAGGGAAAAAGTTCCAAGAACAAATTTTGGTTCAAGTTCACCTCCTCAAAAAGGCTATAAAGGTGAAAGTTCAATCCCTCCAGCATGCAAAGCTTGTGCTCAAGATGAATGCAAATGTGTGAAACAAAAGAGTTGTGTTAGTGATGAGGACAAGAACACTATTGATGGTCTTCAAAGGAGAGCTTGTAACTCTTCAAATTTGCCTCCTCAAAGAGGCGATAAAGGTGAATGTTCAAGGTATAATTCTGCTTATCATTCAGTTTCTTTTGATTATGTTAAGCATTATAAATTTGTATGTAAAAATGGAAGAATCAATCCATGTACATATTGTGGTTTATATAACCATCATATTTCAAAATGTTGGAAAAGATTAACTTCTTTCAGGAAACTTTATAAGCAAAGACAACGTGAAAAGAGGATGCAAAAGATTTTCACTCATTGTCAGAAGAGGGGTCATCTCATTGACCAATGTTGGACATTGCATCCAACCACTCATCCACAGCATAAGAAGCAGATGGATAAAGAGATTGGCAAGAATGGAAGAGGAGATTCCATCATCGATGTGTGTCAAGATGATTCACAAGAGGACGATTTTGAGCAGAAAAAGTCATCGTTGAGTTGGCTTGGTAAGAAATGGTTGGATTTCTTGAGCAAGTAAGGCTTGCATTTTCTGTTGTAAGTGCACTTTTCAGCCTTATGTGTGCATTTAAGTTGAGAGTATGATAAGTTGCAGCAGTTTATCACAACTTGTATGATGCAAGTTGCATGTGAATGCAATTCATTTGAAGGCATTCTTGTTGTTGCACAACTTCGCCAGGAGGATGTAAAAGTGGGGTATGATGTTCACTTGTTACAACCATATATCTTTTTCATATTCAGCTCTTATGTACCCACATGTTTCGATTTTATGTACTTATGTTTTTACTGGAAGTAGAGTTGAAGAGTCATGCACATGCATTTGTTTTTGTGTGTATGAGTAAGCAGTGAACTAGTGATAGTTCATCATGAATGGCTCATGATTATAACATGATTGTGTATCATGTTTGTGGACTTGTCATTTTTGGAAGGTTGATATGTTTCAATTGAGTCTCGATTGGTGTTGATGATTGTCTGACGACTATGTTGTGTCGATCATGTTATTCGACTTGTGTTTAGTCGATGGTGTTTGTTGGGTTGTAAGTTGATTTTGAGTACACCGAGATACAAGAAAAACACCATGTGCTTTGATGAAGTACAAGATGCGACAGTTTGTTTGAAGAGAAAAAATACTTTGTTGACATCATTTTCAGTCTTGTATAAATTTATTTTCAAGATTGATGGTTTTCTTGGCTTGTCACAAGATGTTGCAGGAAAGTTTTTGCAGCCATTGGAGAGATGATTTTGTTGACGTCAAAGAGTTGGAAAGAGGGACTTGATTCTCAGTGGGAAGGTTGGCATTCTTCCAAGCACAAAGAGAACAATGGGTCAGCAGCAGCCATAGAACAGTGGTTGAGGGACATAGCCAGTTGCAGTGCAAGGCATGTCAAAGTATCCAGGTGATTGTCAAGAAGACTTTTCAAGTAGAATCAGTTGATAGAACTTGAAAGAAGAGGATTATTGAATCTCAGATAGATAACCATAATATTTTGTGGGTCCAAAAGCCTTTCAGTGGGAAGGCGTGATCAAAATCTGGACCGGGGGTCAAAATTTAGCTCAAAAAGAAACATTCTCAGAATTGCCTCAAAACAAACGGGTGCATAGCCCTCATTGTCAGGAACCCAATGCAACATGTTTGGGTTCAAACGGACGTCGGATGAGAGAGATATAGGAATTTGTTTGAATCGCCAAACAGGTAAAAAAAATGAGTGTTGATTGTGCAGTCCGTACGAATGATGATGTGGCATGTATGTACGATGATGTGGTACATCCGTATGCTGAAGTGGCATATGATGACATGGAATTTTTAGATTGGTAGCTGAGGGTGAATGGCATTCTGACACCTGGTATCATTTTGGCAAGTGTTTTGGTGCCACATGGCCCAGTCATGGGCTTCCACGTGGCACCCTGTTATTGGCAATGGTTGTTAGTTCAAAAATTTATGGAGTCCATGGGATTTGAACCACAGACCTCCCCACTGGTCAAGTCTTTGCAAGGTCTTCCCTGCCAACACGCCACGATTTGTTCCTTATTATATGAATGGGTTTATATTTATTTGAATTGTTTAATGTTTAATATGGCGGGGAGTCGGGCTGGGGCTTAGCCCCAGCCCGCGGTCATATGTATTACCACATGACCCATTATATATATAAAGATTGTGCATGGTTCCAATGATTTAAACCTTGGTTTTATTGTTTCATATGACTGGTGGTTACACGGTTGTGCGCGGGGTTGGATTTTTCAATGGTTACAACACCACAGCCCCCGGTTTATTACCCTTTTCCATATGACCAGGATCTCATGTATTCCTGTGGTAGTTTAAATGGGTTTTTAACCATGAGCCCTCCATTTATATTCAAATAGAAAGTTCCATGCGTTGACACTTGGCGCATCCTTACTTGACTGTTACAGAGGTGCTTATTTTTGCGCTAGCGCGAGGTCACATGGTGACTAGATGCCCACGGTTTTGGCGATTACCGACTGGGCGCGACCTAACCATCCTATAGTTTGAACGGTTTTGTGGTTATGTGTGTGTGCTAGGTTTTAGGATGAATTTGGAGCGTGTTCTTTGTTGGAATGCCCAGAGGTGCGTTTTGGCGAACCAAAGACAACAAGCTTGAAGGAAGAGAATGGCAGGAGGCCTATCTTCTTCATTTTTTGGCCAAATGAGGTGTCGTAAAAGCCCATCTAGGGGGTTTTGGACATTTTGAATCCATTGGCACTGTTTTCAAATCCATTTGAAGACTTCTTTTGCAGTTTTTAACAATTAAAGTTTCAGGAAGCTCCAAGGAGCTTGAAGCCCTCATTGTTTGGGGTCATGCTCAGATGAGCCTATGTTTATTTTCTGTGATTGAATAATCATTTTTGACTAATTATTATGCTATGAACACTTTGAGATAGGTTTCATATCCATTTGAGGACTTTTACATGTGTTTTTTCTAAAGAGAAGCTCAGGGAAGCTTAAGGCCACATGTAGAAGAGGTCATGCCCAGATAAGCCATGATCCGTTTTAAGAGTTCTATTAGTCATTTTTGGGGTTTTTATGTATTGTGAACACAATGGTATAGTTAGTATTTCCATTGAAGTTGAGTAGCATATTTTAAAATAATTTTTGACAAATTAATCCCAGAGAGCCAAATCCAATGATGGAGGCTCAAGGAGATGTAGCCCAAAGAGGGGTGAAATCCTTTATCATCTTGTTATTTTTGTGAGTTTGATGGTTTATTTGCTGAAAGTTATGTTGCTGTGTATTTATTTAAAGCACATATTTAACCATTTAAAAGAACATTTCATCATAGATGAACATTTAAAAGAAGATTCATAAACTTGGCACATAATTTATCTTGCATATTTTAACACATGGAGCAAGGTCCTGTAAAGTTTTAATTTTATGAAGTAGAGGGTGATTGCATAGAATAACAAGTCAGCCCACTATTTTCAGATCAGGTGGTATCAGAGCATAGTTTTTGCTCATGTGATTTCCATTGATAGCTTGAGATTTAGCTGTTCGTATTATTGTGCAAGTTTTGTGTTGAAGTTTGATATCTTGCAAGGATGGAGGAAGCTTCAAACATTGATAGTTCTCATACATCTTCATCATCTAAGTTCTTTGACAAAGATATGTTGAAGGAATTTCTAATGATGAGAGATGTGGTGAAAGAGATGTGGGAAGATAGAAAGGAGAGGATTTCCCTTGAAGAGCAGTTGATGGCCATGAAGAAGGAGAAAGACCAACTTCTTGAAAAGTTGCATGAGATGGAGACTCAACTCCATAAGGCAAAGGAAACCCTTTCTAAGTACATGCATGAATATAAGGTATGTAATGTTAGTTTATCTTCAAATTCCTCTCAAGATGAATGTTTTGGTGTTTTTGAAAGTCACACAAGAGGAATAGGGTCCAAGTTATTGTTAAAAATGGGCTATGAAGGTAAAGGGTTAGGCAAGCATGCACAAGGAATTGTTGAGCCTATTGTTGTTGAAGAGATACCCAGGTATTGTGGTCTTGGATATGAACAAAGAGATGGAGCAAATTCCAAAGTTGAGGAGACAAGGGAAAAAGTTCCAAGAACAAATTTTGTTTCAAGTTCACCTCCTCAAGAAGGCTATAAAGGTGAAAGTTAAAGAACTTTTGTTGAAAGTTCAATCCCTCCAGCATGCAAAGCTTGTGTTCAAGATGAATGCAAATGTTTGAAACAAAAGAGTTGTGAGAGTGATGAGGACAAGAACACTATTGATGGTCTTCAAAGGAGAGCTTGTAACTCTTCAAATTCACCTCCTCAAAGAGGCGATAAAGGTGAATGTTCAAGGTATAATTCTGCTTATCATTCAATTGCTTTTGATTATGTTAAGCATGATAAATTTGTATGTAAAAATGGAAGAAAGAATCCATGTACATATTGTGGATTATATAACCATCATATTTCAAAATGTTGGAAAAGATTAACCGCTTTCAGGAAACTTTATAAGCAAAGACAACGTGAAAAGAGCATGCAAAATATTTGCACTCATTGTCAGAAGAGGGGTCATCTCATTGACCAATGTTGGACATTGCATCCAACCACTCATCCACAGCATAATAAGCAGATGGATAAAGAGATTGGCAAGAATGGAAGAGGAGATTCCATCATCGATGTGTGTCAAGATGATTCACAAGAGGACGATTTTGAGCAGAAAAAGTCACCGTTGAGTTGGCTTGGTAAGAAATGGTTGGATTTCTTGAGCAAGTAAGGCTTGCATTTTCTGTTGTAAATGCACTTTTCAGCCTTGTGTGTGCATTTAAGTTGAGAGTATGATAAGTTGCAGCAGTTTATCACAACTTGTATGATGCAAGTTGCATGTGAATGCAATTCATTTGAAGGCATTCTTGTTGTTGCACAACTTCGCCAGGAGGATGTAAAAGTGGGGTATGA
>ML780475.1:244713-265366 GCA_009831015.1 Picea engelmannii
AGGGAAAAAGTTCCAAGAACAAATTTTGTTTCAAGTTCACCTCCTCAAGAAGGCTATAAAGGTGAAAGTTCAAGAACTTTTGTTGAAAGTTCAATCCCTCCAGCATGCAAAGCTTGTGTTCAAGATGAATGCAAATGTGTGAAGCAAAAGAGTTGTGACAGTGATGAGGACAAGAACACTATTGATGGTCTTCAAAGGAGAGCTTGTAACTCTTCAAATTAACCTCCTCAAAGAGGCGATAAAGGTGAATGTTCAAGGTATAATTCTGCTTATCATTCAGTTGCTTTTGATTATGTTAAGCATGATAAATTTGTATGTAAAAATGGAAGAAAGAATCCATGTACATATTGTGGTTTATATAACCATCATATTTCAAAATGTTGGAAAGGATTAACCGTTTTCAGGAAACTTTATAAGAAAAGACAACGTGAAAAGAGGATGCAAAAGATTTGCACTCATTGTCAGAAGAGGGGTCATCTCATTGACCAATGTTGGACATTGCATCCAAACACTCATCCACAACATAAGAAGCATATGGATAAAGAGATTGGAAAGAATGGAAGAGGAGATTCCATCATCGATGTGTGTCAAGATGATTCACAAGAGGACGATTTTCAGCAGAAAAAGTCACCGTTGAGTTGGCTTGGTAAGAAATGGTTGGATTTCTTGAGCAAGTAAGGCTTGCATTTTCTATTGTAAATGCACTTTTCAGCCTTATGTGTGCATTTAAGTTGAGAGTATGATATGTTTCAGCAGTTTATCACAACTTGTATGATGCAAGTTGCATGTGAATGCAATTCATTTGAAGGCATTCTTGTTGTTGCACAACTTCGCCAGGAGGATGTAAAAGTGGGGTATGATGTTAACTTGTTACATCCATATATCTTTTTCATATTCAGCTCTTATGTACCCACATGTTTCGAGTTTATGTACTTATGTTTGTACTGGAAGGAGAGTTGAAGAGTCATGCACATGCATTTTTTTTTGTGTGTATGAGTAAGCAGTGAACTAGTGATAGTTCATCATGAATGGCTCATGATTATAACATGATTGTGTATCATGTTTGTTGACTTGTCATTTTCAGAAGGTTGATATGTTTCAATTGAGTCTCGATTGGTGTTGATGATTGTCTGATGACTATGTTGTGTCGATCATGTTATTCGACTTGTGTTTAGTCGATGGTGTTTGTTGGGTTGTAAGTTGATTTTGAGTACACCGAGATACAAGAAAACACCATGTTATTTGATGAAGTAAAATATGCGAGAGTTGGTTTGAAGAGAAAAAAGACTGTGTTTACATCATTTTCAGTCTTGTATAAATTTGTTTTCAAGATTGATGGTTTTCTTGGCTTGTGACAAGATGTCGTAGGAAAGTTTTTGCAGCCATTGGAGAGATGATTTTGTTGACGTAAAAGAGTTTGAATGAGGGACTTGATTCTCAGTGGGAAGGTTGGTAGTCTTCCAAGAACAAAGAGAACAATGGGTCAGCAGCAGCCAGAGAATAGTGGTTGAGGGACATAGCCAGTTGCAGTGCAAGGCATGTCAAAGTATCCAGGTGATTGTCAAGAAAACTTTTCAAGTAGAATCAGTTGATAGAACTTGAAAGCAAAGGAGTATTGAATCTCAAACAGATAATCATAAGATTTTTTGGTTCCAAAAGCCTTTCAGTGGGAAGGCGTGATCAAAATCTGGACCAGGGGTCAAACTTTAGCTCAAAACTCAACTTTCTCAGACTTTCCTCAAAATGAATGGGTTAGTAGCCCTCGTTGTCATGAACCCAACGCAACTCGTTTGGGTTCAAACAGACGTCATATGAGAGAGATATAGTGATTTGTTTGAATCGCCAAATAGGTAAAAAAAAATGAGTGTTGACTGTGCAGTCCATACAGTCCGTACGGATGATGACGTGGCATGTATGTATGATGATGTGGTACGTCCGTACGCTGAAGTGGAATATGATGATGTGGCAGTTTCATATTTGTAGCTGAGGGTGAATGACATTCTGACATGTGGCATCATTTTGGCAAGTGTTTTGGTGCCACGTGGCCCAGTCATGGGCTGCCACGTGGCACCCCGTTATTGGCAATGGTTGTTAGTTCAAAAATTTATGGAATCTATGGGATTTGAACCCTAGACCTCCCCACCAGTCAAGTCTTTGCAAAGTCCACCCTGCCAACATGCCATGATTTGTTCCTTATTATATGAATGGGTTTATATTTATTTGAATTGTTTAATGTTTAATATGGCGGGGGATCGGGCTGGGGCTTAACCCTAGCCCACGGTCGTATGTATTACCACATGACCCATTATATATGTACATATTGCGCGTAGTTCCAATGATTTAAACCATGGTTGTATTGTTTCATATGACTGGTGGTTACACGGTTGTGCGCGGGGTTGGATTTTTCAATGGTTACAACACCACAACCCCTGGTTTATTACCCTTGTCCATATGAACATGATCCCATGTATTCGTGCGGGAGTTTGAATGGGTTTTTAACTATGCCCCCTCCATTTGTATTCAAATGGACAGTTCCACGCATTGACACTTGGCGCATCCTTACTTGACCATTGCAGAGGTGCTTATTTTTGCGCTAGCGCGAGGTTACATGGTGACCACATGCCCACGATCTTGGCGATTAGGGGTTGGGCGTGCCCTAACCGTCCTACAGTTTGAACGGTTTTGTGGTTATGCACATGTGCTAGGTTTTAGCACGAATTTGGAGTGTGTTCTTGGTTGGAACGCCCAGAGGTGCATTTTGGCGAACCAGAGACAACAACGTTGAAGGAAGAGAATGGCAGGAGGCCTATCTTCTTCATTTTTTGGCCAAATGAGGTGTCGTAAAAGCCCAGCTAGGGGTTTTTGGACATTATGAATCCATTGGCACTGTTTTGACAGCCATTTGAAGAATTCCTTTGCAGGTTTTTAACCATTTAAGTTTCAGGAAGCTTGAGGGAGCTTGAAGCCCTCATTGTTTGAGGTCATGCTCAGATGAGCCTATGTTTATTTTATGTGATTGAATAATCAATTTTGACTAATTATTATGCTCTGAACACTTTGGGATAGGTTTCAGATCCATTTGAGGACTTTGACAGGTTTTGTTTCCAAAGAGATGCTCAGGGAAGCTTAAGGCCACATGTAGAAGAGGTCATGCCTGGATAAGCCATGATCCGTTTTCAGAGTTCTTTTAGTCATTTTTGGGGTTTTTATGTATTCTAAAACCAATGGTACAGTTATTATTCCCATTGGAGTTGATCAGAATCTTATAAAGGAATTTTTTACAAATTAATCCCAAAGAGCTAAGTCCATTGATGGAGGCTCAAGGAGATGTAGCCCAGAGAGGGGTGAACTCCTTTATCATCTTGTTATTTTTGTGAGTTTGATGGTTTATTTGCTGCAAGTTATGTTGTTGTGTATTTATTTAAAGCACATATTTAACCATTTAAAAGAACATTTCCTCATACATGAACATTTAAAAGAAGATGCATAAACTTGGCACATAATTTATCTTGCATATTTTAACACATGGAGCAAGGTCCTGTAAAGTTTTATTTTTATGAAGTAGAGGGTGCTTGCATAGCATAACAAGTCATCCCACTATTTTTAGATCAACTATGAATGATCTACAAGGTTGTGCAATCCTATGTAGATACTGTACTTTTCATTTTTCTTTTTTTCAAGTTATGTATCCCTTAACAAATGTTTTATCAGAGGTTTCTATATTGGACTTATTAACTTCTGGTTTAGTGTTTTTGGTCTTACATGCAGGAATTTGGATACCTTTTATTTGGTACGTTTCTTTATGTTGATCCGTTATAACATGTCATGATCTAGAAACTGACATATAGGTTATATTTTCCCCTCCATGAATTTTTCAATATCCGTTTCTTGTATCATTTTTCCTTAGGATCGACCCCACTAAGTTACGAGACAGAACCTTCGATGTTATTTATAAGTGTTTTAGTTCATGTGGTAGAGCCTACCTTCCATGGGCATGCTAGCTTATCTCCCCTTTTCATTTTTGCGCCCATGTTGTAAGTTTTCTATTAGGCTCGGGAGTCCCTTATAGCCCCACTATGACATTATGTTTGAACCTCACTCTTCTTACTCAATATCATTCTAGCCAATACCTATGGGACTTCCTAGAGTCTTATTTAAGCTCTTTTTAGACTCCTTAAACATGAAAATATTGTCGAGTGAGATTGTCTCTTTCACACTCATTAAATGGATTTGAAAGGTCATCTATTTAAGTATAATTTTACCTATTTGTTTTGGTCTGAATGGACTAATTACAAAAAAGGTATACTCTAGTCAATATTTTCTAGAGGAGTTATCCTTAGTATTGTTTTACACTTTTTTCGGGCTTGGGAGACTAAATTTATGAAAAATGACACCATTGAAAGCTTACTTATGGGGTTTTCAAAATGAGGATGAGTCGTAACTATATTTCATATTGACGGCTTGTTCGTTTAGGTCTAATGTCGGCTTCAACATGTCATTGTTGAACCACTTTCTTTTTCATTCCTATAAGTTCCCAGCCTTGCAATTTATGCCTTTGTGACTCGACACCTTAACCCTGGAGGAAAATTTCCCCTAGTTTCCTTATCATGCACAAGATTTCCTTGCATTGAGCATAGGTATGTTCCTTACACTTTGGAACTAGTTTGATTACCCGCGACACTCATTTCCTTAATTTTACTATAGCACTTTTTTATTCTTTTTTCAGGATTTAATAATATGAAAAAGACAAAAAAATAAAAAAAGGGCAGGAAAATAATAGTATTTCCTATCGGAAGTAGTTGTGTCTCCTTTGAATAGAGAACAAACTCTTGAGTCCATTCATCCAAATTTTGGGTTTATCATGTCCTTAGGAAGCTGAGCTCATTACTTAGAATTTACTCCTATGACTGGTTATTATTGTTATAGCAATATTTTCCTCACCCTATGCAATCTTGCACAGAGGGAATTTTTCCATTTCCCTATGCAGAACTTTCATCCCTTTTTGCAAATTTCAGAGCTAAAAAATACATTTTTTCCACATGTACACACCTTGCCTACTATACAACATGTGTATACGTAGTTTGCACCACTATAGCACATGTACATTGGGATTTGTGCCCAAAAATGAAAAATGGTGTTGGGTTGCCATGTCACGACATGAGATCTATGATCCTTGGCTTTCCATATACTGGAAACATTCTGAATTGGCCCTTTAGTTCCATTTGAAGGATATAAATGGGCCAATTCCAAGCTATGGAAAAAAGAAGAAAGAATTCAACTTTGAGAGAAAATTTAATCTGGATAAATTATTTACTTCATATTGAGTCTACATCCCTTTGTCCTTTAAGTCAGAACACGGTGTTCAACCCCCAAGGTCTTCCCTTATTTATTGAGAACTTCATTTTTTCTCTTTTATGAGATTTCCTTTGGTGAAGGATTGAAGTGGTGGAGGCCCAGCTAGAAGGAACTTACTTTCTCGGTTCTGAACCATACCGACATAGAAGTCTGTAACATTTTCACTTATACTAATCATATATTAATAGAAATACTATTTTCCCGTCCAATTGATATCTTTCAAATATTTGAATTATTATTCCATGGGCGTATTTGTTATTTATATTAGTGGATTATGTTATTGAATGTACTAACATCATATATTATCACCATATGCTTGCTTTACATGGTTGTTGAGGACTAGTTGCAGTTATATTGCTTTGGGTCAAGTGCTAAATGGTGGACTTCATCGAACGTCTGGACAAGGTAGGCCTTTTATCTTGTATTTATAGCATATTTGTTTATATAGCATACTTGAGAATAGAGTTGATTTCTTCAGTCATTTCTGTATGTTGTGGTTTACCCCTATCCATAGAGAGATTTTCCTCGTAACATAATTGGTGACCATTCCAGTCCCTATGCAGAGTTTTTCGATGCCTCTTGTGTCACAAAATGTTTTCAATTATCGATGTTAATCCTATGCTACCTAATTCATCCATCTACCTAATTCTCTTGTTCAAAGAAAGTCTAGGCCTGTGTCGACCATTCCTCATAATTCTTAACTTTTCATGTCGGCCATCCCCTTACAAGTGAATCTCAAAATCACATGAATCTGTTGTCCTACCTTGCACCTTGACCTACTTTTATCATTGGTAGGTGACCTTGAGCCCAACAGATGACATCTCTCCATTGGTCGATGACTGGGGGTTTTCCCTTGTGTTCGACGATAAGAAATATATTCACATATTGGGATTTATGTAGTGTCTTGGATTCCATTAGACCCTATTGGTGGTTTTCTCACCTTTGTCGACAATTTTCATCATTAGTTGTTGGTTAAAGGGTATTGTGCGTATGATACTTGAAATTGGTGCACAAGACAGATGCACATGGTCATTGGTTCGTGAACATCCTATTCTTCTGAGTTCTTTCTAATCATCAAGATATTTCCTTCTGCCTCTTGTTGTATGATGAGAGATTCCTTAATGCTCTCCTTTCAGTGGATCTCATTCCATCGACTTCAACTCATTTATTATAGAATCAAGATCTATAGTCATAAGAGTACCTAGAGGCTTATAGTCATTAGTGGCAGTTTTTCCCAGCATCGACAGTTGGGAATACATCAATGTCTCCTAATCAATGGATTCTTAAGTGTTCAACCTCAACACCATTATTCACACTTGTTGAATGTACTCAGTTCCTTGATACCTAATTTCATTATCGGTGTGTTGTCTCGTGTTTGTTAATGGTATACCTTGAATTTTCTAATCAAATGAGGTCTCATTGTGTTGGAATTCAACTCCTTTATTCATATGATGTAGACCTGCACCTTTGGCAGATAGTGTAGAATACCTCCAGTTCACAGTAGAAGGATCACATATATGATGTTGTCTTTCATCACACTAATACCTATATGACTTCAGTGATCATGATTGTACTCCATTGTACACATCTATCTTTAGTTGATTTTGAGACTAGACTCCACTGTGTCTTGTCCATGACTATGACAACCTATGGCATATGTCCACTTTGTAATTCTTATTCATGGCCATGAACAATTATTTTTTATATATCCACATAGATTAGTAGTATAATCTAGATCGGCATCCATGTATACAGAGTCAATATGAATTTTAATATTCTCATGGGTAACTAGTTCTTCCAACTAGGTCCTCATTACTCCACTTATGGGAATCATAATGTATTTCAGCCATCATGATTAATCCTATGACCTCACACATTAGGGTGCATATGTTATAGCAACGTTTTCCACACTCCATGCATATTTCTTTGATGTCCTCCCCTTTCCCTATACAAACTCAAGTTTCCCCTCTGTGTTCATTCCAGAGTAAAAAATTCAAATTTTTGTACATATACGTGGGCCACAGTTAGACAACTCGTGTATATGTAGGTTCCTCCATTACAACCTACGTATATTGGGTTTTGTGCTAAAAAATTAAAAATATGTTGGGTTTCCATGCCATGTCACGAGATCCATGATCCTTGACCTTCCATATATTGGAAAAACTCTGACTCATCCCTTCAATTCCATTTGGAGGCTATTAATTGAGCCATATACAAGCCTTGAAGATATACATCACTAAGAGAAAAGACACTCTGGAGAAATTTCACTTCATATTGAGTCTGGATCCCTTTTTCCTTGAAAGTATGAACTTCTTGTGTTCAACCCCCAAGCTCTTCCTATCTTGAAAAGGAGAAACGCAATTTCTCCTACTACTTGTGAGCTTATCATTGTGGAGGATTTAAGTGGTGAAATCCTAGCTAGAGGGTATTAGGTTCTCTGTTTCTATAGGTGCCATTATAGAAGTTTGTCACCTATGTACTTATGTCGATTACATTAATAGAAATACTCTTTTCTCATTCAATTATCTGTCGCAAATATTTTTATTATTTTCCATAGGAATATTTGGTATACATGTTAATGGATTGTTCTATTTTATATGCTAACGTTATATATAATCTCTATATACTTGTATATCTTGATTGATGAGGAAAATTTGCAGGCATCAAGATTTCGGTCGTGAGCTCAATCGTGGTCTTCTTCAGACGTCTGGATGAGATAGGCTTGTAGCCTTCTCTTGTTAGCATTTCTATTTATCTAGCATACTTGGATTAGAGTTTATTTCTGGGTGTCATTCTGTCTGTTGTGGTTTACCCCTTGCCATAGATATTTTTCTCATAACATGTGCGATATATCACCTCTCCTCTCTAAAAATCCCCTCCTCATGACCTAAAATTATCTAAAGTATACCTCACCTCTACCATCTCCTTGTGCAAAGGTGATTTCTATCACTCCAGCCTCTTCATGTCATGAAATACCCAATCCATCTTGCCTCTCCCATCATGACATTGTCGTTGTTGAGCCTCGATTTCTGCAACATCATGCTAAGTTTTTATTACACTAGTCCCCTCCTCCTCTATATGGATTCATCAGGAATATTCTCACTGAAACCTACCTACAAGGGTACCTTCCGAGACCTACAGTTACTTAAGTCCCTAACCCTAGTGTCTCTGACATGTCTGACCACAAGAAAAAAAAGCATTGTCTAAAGCAGAAGGAATGGGTACGCAATTTGGTTCTTGGAAAAAACATACAGTTGAAAAATATAGAGCTATGCAGGACAAAACCCTTGTTGGAATATTTGTAAGTAAGAGACTCTCCACATCCTCCTTGTGGCTCTAGACTACACAAAACTTCTTGTTGTTCCTGGGATACTCTCCAAAATGCTTAGTCCTGTCGAAATGATGGATGGCTTGGACTCTTCGATCACTGCTGAACATCCACAAGATTCTTGTTCAATCCTAGTCCTACAGTGCCCAAACTCTCTTTCTTAAAAAGTGGTATGTAGACTTTGATGCGTCCAATGAGAAATTCAAATTTTCCTTTATTTGGGTGAGGCTGCCAGGACTACCTTTGATATTTTGTTTAGAATATGTATTCAAGGAAATTGACAATTCCATTAGACTCTATTATGATGTAGATCAATCATACACCACCTCTTGCTACATGGGCATGGCGCGAATTCTGGTAGGCATAAAACTTTTTGATGGGATTGCAAATAAAATTACCATTTCATACAGATATTTTTCCTTCACACAATCTCTAGATGATGAAGGTATTCCCTTCAAATATGGTAGGTGTCACCTCTATGGTCACATAACCAAAGATTTTTCCAAGGGGGTTCAAATATAAAATTTGAAAAGGAAAAGTACTGGTGAGGGATCCATCCAAAAGATCACTTGATCATCAAGACAATTCCAGGACACTCCCTAGACATCCAATAATGTGGAGGATCCTGAGAGACACAATGCACCTGCAATAGAGGTGACTCCTCCTCCTCCTCTCATTGAGCCAGTGAATGACCCTCCAGGTATGATTTTCCCTCCCTCCTAATGTACCAACCATCTCTTTTTTTCTATCTCTTTAATTTTTTTAGGATCTTCCCATGATTATGGTGACCCCTCATAGGTCCTGTTTCTTCTTAGTCTTTTTGGCCTCTCGGGAGATTTTTCCTCCACCTTCATCCCTATATTCTTTGAGGATTCCTTTTCCCTCTCGATGAACCCATCCCTTCTGGACCCTCCTTCATCCCCTTCCCCTCATTCCCCCTCCCATATCCCTAACTCTCACCCCCCCTCCCCTCCTAAAAAATATAATCGCCTCCCCTGAACCGCCTCCTCTTCCCACTCAGGCATTGAGGGAATAATTGGACCTACTTCCCCCCTTGAGTAAAAACCTCTTCTGATATGATCCAAGTGGATATCAATGTCCACCCACCTATTCAAATTGGCTCACATACAAATTTTATCTTAGTATTTTCAGTTTTCATTTTGGCAGTTTTTTTGTAGCTTTTCGGGTCTTGAACTTCCAGGGCCATTTTGAGGCCCTAAACAACATTTTCTGGGCCCTCCACAATCAAACTAATGATGGAGTCAAAGTGTGCTGGTATACTGTTTATTCCTTGGATAGACCTTTCCAACGGGCTATCGTGCACCTAAAACACAGATTATATTCCAATGTTGTGACATCGAGAAGTTGATGTACCAACTTACCCCAATAGGGTCCACATGACTTTTGGCACTTCATCTCCTAGGGTTATGTTTTTGGATGTCTAGGGTTTTGGCATGTATGTTTGATGTAAAAAGGATTTTGGAGCCTCATTTTAATCATATTATTGTGAATGAGTGTAGTTTCCATATATCTCCTCATAGATAAGCCACCACGATTCTAGAAATCTTGTTTCAGTCTGCATTTTACAGTTTCAACATATTTATTTATTGAACAGAAGCCAAGTTTTACTGCATCTCTGTTATTTTTCATTACATCTCCATGTTAATAATATAAATATGTATTCATTTTTTTCTTCTCATAAAATATGGATTAGTGGTATCAGAGTGGTCTTCTGCTTGTCGTTCTTAGTGCATGTCCCTAACAAGGTTAGGGCACAAAGAGTTGGATCTCGAGATTGTTTATCTTGAGGAAAAGATCTCTTTCACACCCAAGAAACCTTCCATGGTAGGAGAAAATAAATAAAACGGGATAAAATATCCTTTCAAACTATTACTTGAGGAATCCCTCACATAATAGAGGAAGGAGATGATGGATAGTTTTGCACAAATCCTTCGACAACTACCAACAAGAGACACATCTTCCTCAAGAAGAGGTGTCGCCCCATTCAAGGTATAAATCAAATTTGATGTTCCTATATTTGAAGGTCAGATAGACACATATGTTATAGACAAATGGTTGAATCTTATAGAAGGGTATTGTTCTATCCATAACTTTTCCAATAGAGAAAATATTACATTTGCACTCCTCAAAGCCATCCCGCATGTCAAATATTGGTGGGAGACTTTCTGTGAGCAAAAGGAAATAGAGGAACCCTCATTATTTACAATCACACTCACCTGGGATTCCTTCAGGGATGATATTAAGGAACAATACTACCATGTTGGAAGTTATGATGACCTGTATTCAATATGGACCACATTGCATTAAGAAATAGACCAAACAGTGCCAGAGTTCACAAATATATTCCATACCTTATGCACCAATATGGGTATCAAATATTATGAGCGACATATGGTGCTAAAGTACCATGACAGTATGCATAGATACATCCAGAAAGAAATGGAGTTTCTATACATCTCCTCATTGGGAGCGGCCTATCGATATGCTGTCGAAATCGAGCAGAAGCTTAAACAAAAGATACAGTGTTGATCAAATTAATTTCTTATTAAAACAACTAATTACTCCATACATTAATTATCAATCCGAGGTGTGTCTGTTTATTTCAAAGTTATCATGAAATTTTTATGGAGGCTACAATTTCCCTTCTAACATTGGTTATCTAATATGTGTTGCAGTAAAGTAAATCAAACCACTCAACAAGATATCAAAATCTAAGCACACCACTGAAATATTTGCAAGGAATAACACAATTGTGAAAAGTAAATCATACCACACATCTAAGCATTGATTAACGAATATATCTACTATGTTTTACACACCCCATGACATAAAGAGAAACTATATCCATCTAGTTAACTGTGAGAGAAATTAAATCTTAACTTTCATAAAAGAAAGCACACTGACATGAAATAAAATCACTCGAGAATGTGGTTGGCTACTCGACCTCCTGCTCTCAACCACCTGCATGGATCGGTAAGTGGTGGATTATTCCAGTACCCTTGTCTCAACCACTTGGAAGGAGGCTACAAGAACAAAAAACACAAGGATATCTAATCTAAATCACTCTTATAGGATTGAAGAAAGTAAATTTAATCTATTTGATAGAAAGGAAATTTTTGAAAGGGAAATGTTCACACACTTGCGATATAGTAAGCACACTTGAAAGAAATAAAATAAAATTGAGCTAAAGGATTTTCTTCTCGACTGACATATGGATGTAAAACAAAGCATTGTCAGTAAACTAAAACAGAAACAAATTAATTGAAACTCACACTATGCTAAAA
Organism: Picea engelmannii; assembly: GCA_009831015.1. Lineage (NCBI taxonomy): Eukaryota > Viridiplantae > Streptophyta > Pinopsida > Pinales > Pinaceae > Picea > Picea engelmannii. Next base: position 256,702 of record ML780475.1, read on the forward strand.
GAAAATGACATAATTGAAAATGCAACAATTAAACATACTACGAAATCTCAAAGCTATAATCTACATCAAGACAAGATGTCAACGAAATGTGATTTATTCTATCATAGTTTGGATTGTTTCTCCAAGAGTCCTCTCTCAGAATGAAGAAGGAACTCTCTTTATACATGATTTTGTTTAAAAACTAAAATAACAAAAAATAAATGTAGATCCACAAGTTTCTCTTGTGGTTATAACAATTTACTAATAAGTAGAAACTAAAAATCAACTAGTAAGGAATTACAAGATTTTTACTAATAATCCAAAAATACTAAAACTAATATGATCAATGGTTCCAGGATTCTCTTCTCATCTAAGAAGATTTTTGTTTATAAAGGAGGAATATGGATCTATGACCAAATCTTTACTATTGAAGTGGACGCTTCATTTGGCAAGTTTAGAAGACAGTCACAACAATAAATATGGTAATTTTTCCTTCAAAGAACCATCTATACCATCCACTTCACGCATTTTCTTGGGAAACTACTTGAGTGCCAGCTAATTGGGCATGTCATGCACAAAACCCATGTCATGGATTTTTCTAATTTGTCCTCGTCGCTTAAAAATACTAGTATGAAAATAACTATCTGATTTGGATGCTTTGATTAACATTTTTGTTGCATGGATCCATAATTATCACAAAACATGGCTCATGGTTCCAATGGTTCATAGTTTTAACGAATAAATATTCCTTGGATGAGTTGCAGCATGAGAGTTTCATCACAGGAGTTGTGACACATGAGTTGCAGCACAAGAGTTGCAGTGGAAAAATAGTTCTTTGGTGAGTTGTAGCAATTGTTGTAAGGAGTTGCAATAATGTTCAAAGTTGCAGCACAGGAGTTGCAACAACATAATAGTTCTTTGGTAAGTTGCAAAAACGGTAGTAAGGAGTTTCAACATTGTTCAGAGTTGCAACACATGAGTTGCAACAACGGAATAGTTCTCTAGTGAGTTGCAACAATTGTTGTAAGGAGTTGCAACAATTTTCAGAGTTGTATCGACATTGCTTAGAGTTGCAACAACAATGATTAGAGTTGCAGAAACTACCATAAGGAATTGCAATAGTGGGAACCAAAATACATCCTATGGCGAACCTGTATAGAACATTGTCTTTGCAGATTAACTCAAAGACAAATGAAAATATGTTATTTCTATAATACTTAACCATAATTCATCTAGAATACTAAAGAAATGCAATGAAAATTACCTTGGTTCTAAATCCTTCATATAAGCATAAATATGGAATAATTAAGCATTAACACAAGGTTATGGGTGAGAAAGAGGGGATTAAAGGTAGGGAAAAGATTATGTAAAAGGATGACAATTACATGGCCCAATACATGACAGTTTCGGTCAGGGAACCCCTCACAGAAAAAGTAGGGCAAGGGTAGCCCCAAACCGGAGAAAAAAGGGTAGAGAAAATATGGACAACCTCGGGACAACTAGTCTAAGTCACAAACAAAGAAAAACAATGGAAAGATGAAGAAAGACACTGAGAAATGGTGCAACATCCATAAGAGCCCCTGGAATAACATTGTTGATTGTCGCTCAGAGAATTCATTGGTAGTTGAGGTGAAAGCCTCTGAATCAGATGTGGGTTCGCACTCTGAGTCAAATCCAGAAAAGAGGACATGGATTATTGACGCAAAAACTAGTGCCACCGTTTCTACCACCAAGATCCAACCTGGTGAACCTGATGAGCCAAAGGAAGGCAAGCGCCTCTTTCATTCATATATGTGGGTGAAGGGTACTCCACTGCACTTTATTGTTGATAGTGGTAGTTAGAAGAACCTCACCTCAGCGAAGTTCATTAAGCGGTTGGCCCTGCCCACAACACCACACCTTCATCCATACACCATCGGATGGCTCCGACAAGGAAGTGATCTTTTCATCAACCAACAGTGGCATCTATCCTATGGCATCAAGCCCTTCAAAGATGAGGTATTGTGTGATGTTTCTCCCCTTGAAGTTTGTGATATTCTTTTGGGACAACCTTATTTATGGAAATGTCATGTTTTATATGAGTCTAGGCATCACAGTGTTATTATTACTTTGAACATGAAATTGTACAGGATACCTTAGGTAGTCCCACCTACTACCATTTCCTTGATCTCTACCAAGAAATGCAGGAAGGCCATCTCCTAGACTGGGAAGTTTGTCTTCTTCATGATTTTCTCTCAAAGTGAGAAGAAGGTTGCAGCCACATCTATGGCATTCACATCTAATCTCTCCGTGCAATAGAAACAAGTGGATAAGGTCATGGAAGAATACAAAGACATCTTCTCCTCACCCACTAGGGTACCTTTACATTGTCAGGTCAAGCATTCAATCAATCTGACACCCGATGCACCGCTACCCAATGGGCCAGTCTATCATCGCTCTATGTTAGAAAATGAGGAGATCAAGTGTTAGATACAAGAAATTTTCCAAAAGGGTCACATCCAAAAAAATCATCACCGTGTGGAAGCCCAATAGTGCTTATGCAGAAGAAAGACGAGAACTGATTACTCTACATCGATCACCGGGACCTAAATAAAATCATAGTCAGGAACTAGTACCTGATTCCCTAAATCAAGATCTCCTTGACCATCTCAAGGGGGCCAGATACTTCAGTGATATTGATCTGAAGTATGGCTACCATTGGGTCCCAATAGAGCATACATATGTATGGAAAATAACCTTCAATTCCAAAGATTGTCTTTTTGAATGGTTGGTCATGCCCTTTGGTTTGATGAATTCCCCAACAAATTTCATGAGGACGATGGATGATATCTTCCATCCTTTCACCAATTATTTTGTGTTGGTGTATTTGGATGACATCCTCATCTACAAGAATACTTGGGAAGAACACTTGTATCATATTCAATAGGTTATGCACACTCTGCAGTAGCACAAGTTGTATGCAAATTTGGAAAAATGCTACTTTGGAATGGACAGGGTCCAATACTATAACGATCCCCTCGGCCAACTTGAGGCCGAGGAATGCCACTCCAGAGAAACCACTCATGCTCTGATGCCAGTTGGTAACATTCCTATCCATAAGGCCAGAACATGCTACTCTAGGAACGTCTTTTGTTCACATACTGTAGAACATACAGTAGCATACCCAGTAGTCAACTAAGCAATTCCACCTAAATTTACTTTTTCAGACTACGTGCAACTAAAACATATACATACAACACGCTCACAGAAACTTTACATCTAACATAAAAAACCATTACTTTCTGTAATATACAAATTTTATATTAAAATAATAGTAATTAACGATATGCATCATTTACAGGAAATTACCCATGTGCACACAAGCAATCATAGTCACATATATGATAAAATCATAACATGGACATGTAAAAAACAAAACAACATATACATATTTCATAAAATTGGTACTTATCTTAGAAATACTATCACCAACTACTTGCAGACCATCCATGAACCTCCCAGCCATAGATTGCATTGTTCATCACTCTCAACAGTGAATCACCCCCGAGATGGGACTGAACTCCACCGAGGGTAAATGGATTCCTATACAGGCTAAGGATCATGGAAAACAGGAAAGACTCCATCTTAGGTGCTCACTCAACTAATAGCCTACAACCTCTCATTCCCCACATGATTGTCCCACCCAAGGAAGTGTGCCCCTTCTCTGCTCAACAGTCCCTCAGCTTCCCCACTTCCCTTCCAGGGAATTAGCAACAGGCCGGACCGAAAGTCTCAGAGCACTGTAGCTATAGTTAGCACCTACAAAAATCAATCCCCAACAATTCTCTCACTCAGAACTGCTCATGGGCATGACAACCCGCTTCTTCAATCCTGCTCCAAGATAACAAGGTACACCAACCAAAAGGGATGGGGAAACAGGTTTTAGAAAGGTGGAATGGTTGTCTCAAGGATAATGAAATGTATGAGTGAAATGGTCGTGGAGTCATTGACTGGATAACTGAGTGTTTTGGGATCACTGTGAACTCTTTCTCCAAACAATGGTCCGCCTGATGGTTTTTCCCTTCCCCCCCTTCTGTTCGCCCCCCCGTGAGAGCGAGGTCCCTCAACTAATTTTCCCCATGATATCAATGCATGTCCCCAACTTGACACTTGTCATATCAAAAGTTACTTTTATCCACTTGTCCCCAACTTTAGAACTTAGGATAAAATTATCCATACTTTATGTTTTGGGAAATATTAATATAATATTCCCTTGACTTTTGGCCCTCCCTTTCCCTAACTGGTGAAGTTCAGTTCCCCATCTCTTTATCATGGTCGGTTTGTGCGCAGTGATGTATTTTATATTAATCATGAGTTAATGTACAAAGTAAGCGCATTGGCCCTTTAACATCTAGGAACGCTAGCCTAATTCCAGGACATAAGCATTCTGGCTTATAATAGTAGCTCACCAGCCTCTAATGCATATTATATACACAAAGGTTCACTGACCTTAATATTGTGCGCACTTAGTTACTGTGCGTTGTATCCTTTGTCTCTAAGGTTGTGCACACCTTAGTTACTGCGCATTGTATCCTCTATCTCTAAGGTTGTGCACACCTTAGTTACTGTGCGCGGTATTAAAAAATGTGCACATTACATCCCTTTACTGTGCAGTATATGCACACACCATGCCATGACAGGTGTATTAAAAAATGGTGTCTAAACATATCACCAGTTTAAATATACTTGTATTGTATTTACATTTGGGTTCGACCGAGGGATATTACAATCCCCTCCCCTTATTTATGCACTGTCCTCAGTGCATCATGTACCCATATACAACAAAATCCTCAAAATTCTTCAAAAATATGCAGGTATTATGTCCCCATTGCATCCTCATGCTCCCAAGTAGCATCTTTAGGTCTGTACAGGGTCCATTGGACCTTTACAAGCCCTATGGCTCGATTTCAGAGTTGTTTGATTTTTCGATCTAAGATGTGCACCAGATGCACTTGGAAAGCACCTTCTTTCTCCACCCAGATAACATCCCAATCAATAACATGTTTAGCATCGGGTATATATTTCTTTAGCAATGATACATGGAAGACATTATGAATAGACATAGATGCAAACAATGCAATCATATAAGCAACTGGACCAATCCTCTCTAGGATTTCAAATGGTCCACAAAATCTGGTTGCCAACTTAGTGCAACTTCCCAGCTTCAGAGAACTCCTGTTAGCTTTGAATTTCAGGAAAACATGATCACCCACTTTGAATTCTCTATGGATCCTGTTTTTATCTGCATAACTTTTATGTTTGTCTTGGGCAGTTTTCAAATTCTGCTTAATTTTTAACATTTGGTCCTCCATCTCCTTGAGAAACTCTAGCCCAACTACTGTTCTATCAATGGGGTTATCCCAACTTACTGGAGTATTTCACCTTCTTCCGTAAAGTACTTAAAATGGGCTCATTTTCAATGATTCCCGATGCCCATTGTTATAAGAAAATTCTACTAAATGTAAGTAGTCTTCCCATTTTGATGGTTTGTTCATCACATACATTCTCAACATATCTTCTATCACCCTGTTCACTCTTTCTGTATGTCAATCAGACTCAGGATTGTAAGTTGTACTAAAACTCAGATTCATTTCGAATCCTTTGAACAATCATTTCCATAAATTCAAGGTGAATTTTGGGTCTCTGTCAGATACAATCATTTTAGGAATTTTGTGCAATCGTGCCACTTCCCTCATGAAAATATCAACGACATCTACTGCCTTGTGAGTAGTTTTTAGTGGAATGAAATGGGCATCTTTTGTAAGATTTTCCACCACTGCCATAATCGAATCATGTAGCTTGCCTGTTCTAGGAAATCTCGTAAGAAAATCCACTGTCACTACTTCCCACTTCCATTCAGGAATGGGCAAAGGTTGTAGCAATATTGTTGGGTGCCTATGCTCTGTTTTAACTTTCTGGCATTTCATACACCTAGAGATGTATTCTACAATTTCTCTCTTCATACCTGGCCAAAAGTATTGGCTCTTGATCATTGTTATGGTTTTCTGATATCTAGGGTGCCTTGCATAAGGAGCATTATGCATCTCATGAAAAATTATACGTTTCAAGTCCTGGACATTTGGTACAAAAATTATGTTCTTGTGCAACACTATTCCATCTACTCTCAACTTATAAATATCCATCTTATGTGATGTCTTACCTTGCTGTAGCTTTGCTATCAATTCTCTGTACTGCAGATCTGTATTTGCATCCTCCAGAATTTTTCTTTTAACATCAGTCTTATACATGCTGATGGTTGTAGCATGAAGCTCATGTACTCTCCTGCTGAGTGCATCAACCACTTTATTTTCTTTCCCTTTTATATTCCTTATATCAAAGTCATATTCACTTAGAAATTCTAACCATCTTCTTTGTCTAGAATTTAGATTTGGCTAATCAAATAAACATTTCAAACCATTGTGTTCTATTCTTAGCTCAAACCTATTTCCCATGAGGTAGTGTCTCCATTTCCTCAGGGCATGCACTATGGCTGCCAACTCCAAATCATGAGTGGCATAGTTTCTTTCATGCTCCTTCAACTTCCTTGATTCATAACATATTAAAAATCCATTTGGACTGAGGACTCCACCCAGTCCTTCATTACATGCATATGTGCATATAATGAAATCTTCATTTGTGTCTACGATCCTTAGTATTGGAGCACTTGTCAATAATTGTTTCAAATGTTGGAAACTCTTTTCACAATCCAACGTCCAATGAAACTTCATACCTTTTCTTTGCAAAGAAATGATTGGGTGTGCTATCTTCGAGAATCCTCCAATGAATCTCCTGTAGTAGCCTGCAAGGTCCATGAAATATATGACCTCTGTCACATTATTTGGTGTTGACAATTCTCTAATGGCTTCTACCTTCTCAGGGTCCACTGCTATCCCATCTTTTGAGATGATATGCCCCAAATAATGAATTTGTTTCTGATAAAATGAGCACTTTCTCATTTTGGCATACAACTGATGTTCCCTTAATACTTGAAACACCATCCTCAAATGATTTTCATGCTCTTCCTCTGACTTGAAATATATAAGAATGTCATCCAAAAACACAATGACAAACCTATCCAAATACTCTCGGAAAACACCATTCATTAAGCACATGAAAACAGCTGGTGCATTTGACAATCCAAATGGTACCACTGTGAACTCATAATGACCATACCTTGTCCTGAAGGCAGTCTTGTTGATATCCTCTTATTTAATTCTTATCTGATGGTATCCAAATCTAAGATCTATCTTTTAAAATATCCTTGCATCCTTCAATTGATCAAAGAGGTCGTCAATCCTTGGTAGAGGATATTTGTTCTTATAGTCACTTTATTCAATTGTCTGAAGTCAATGCACAATCTTAACGTTCCATATTTATTTTTCACAAACAAGACTGGGGAACCCCAAGGTGATACACTTGGGTGTATATACCGCTTCTTCATAATTTATTCAAGCTGCATTTGAAACTCCTTCAATTCTTTTGTACTCATTATGTAAGGAGTCTTTGATACTTGCGTTGCTCCAGGCATCAAATCTATAGAGAAGTCAATGTCTCTCCTTGGGGGTAGTCCGAGTACTTCTTTGAACACATATTAAAACTCTTTCAGGACTATATAATCTTCCAAACATGGAACCTTATCTCTAAGTGTCTCCTCCATATGAGCTGCAAATATTTGACATCCCCTTATATAACATTTCTTCAGCTGTAATGCTGAAATTTCTCTAACGGTTATTGTCCTGCGAATTCCCTGCACTTTCCTTTGGTTCCTTTCCTCATCCAAGCAAGTGAATTATTTATTATGAAAATCCAATAGAGCATGATGTAGGTCCAACCAATCCATCCCAATTAAACACTCATAGGAACTTAAGGGTAAGATGTTCAAATTGTCAGGCTTCTATATTAAAGATTTTAATGACCTGAAAACACTGAATTGTCAAACCAGGGTAAGTGAACTTAGAGCTGCTACACTGTATGTGTGGGTAAGCTAATTCCTATCTAAAGACTATTCTTAGAAGAAAACACAAACTCACTCTTAAAAACTGAATCCTAATGATTACCTTGAAACTTATCATTTCCTGTTGAATTCATCAAAAGAGAACAATTATGTGCCTAAGTGCAGGTACTTCTATTTCTATTCTAATGTGATTTCAAAAGACTATATACCACTATTTTTAACCATCTAATCATCACTATTTCTATCTAATCCATAACAGAAAGATTATTCCCTAGAATCCTTTTAATCTAAACATCGAAAATAAATCTAAATCTATCCACAGGAAAATAAAGAAATATCCTATTTACCCTACTGGTATTGGAAGCTTCCTCTAATTCAATTGCAACCTAACTATCCTAACAAAGCAGAGTAACCTAACTATATTAACCAAAAAAAAGTAACCTAACTATCCTAACCAAAGAAAAGTAAATTCAAACTCGCATTCTCTTTAATTTACGTTCAGATAGAAAACTGGAAACAAAGCAAATCTAATTTATGCTTTAAATTCTACAGGAATCAACCATGCTTTCAACACTCATCAACGTAGAAGATATTAATATGTTGGAAATGATACAGTTGAAGAATAATTAAGCAAGAATCTGAACAAGTTAATTCCCAAACTCTAAGCTAACATGCATGCAAATCCTAAGATAC
>ML780475.1:274605-287702 GCA_009831015.1 Picea engelmannii
CTTCTTTAAAAAAATTTCCTTCATATCTTCCCAAGATCTAATGTTGTATTCTCCTAAACTCATGAACCAATGTAATGCAGAATCTTTCAGGGTGGCAGGAAATAATTTCAGTTTATGTGCATCCTGGAGATAGTTATAACTCCTGCACAGGATGTCAAACTCAAAAAGAAAGACATCTGGGTCTTCACTACTTTTCCCATGAAAGGTTGGTAGAGCTGAAAGTGGGATATTTTTCATATTGACATCCTGGACTAAATCCAAAATAGGAAACCCAAAGGTGGTTTTTGGTTTTAACTCATTCTCTGCTTGTTCTTCTCCTTCATTTTCAATATGAAGTTCCCCATGTAAGTATCTCCCTCTTTCTCCCATGTTAAAAGGATTACCAAGAATTGTATATGCAATCCGATCTTTCTTTGGTGAAGGTGTGAAATCCCACCTTTCTGGATTCTTTTTGTTAGAATTATTATCTCCTATTGGTTCTTTTGAGGATCTTATGGCCTTTGATTCCACAGTTGCATTTGTTATCTGTGAAACTACAGAGTTAGGGTTCCTGAGAAGAGCTTGTATTTTCTCTGGATCAACTGTGTCATCTAGGGCTGGATCATCAGGATTTTGAGTTTGTTGATGTATGGTGTTTCCTAGTTCTAGGTTTTGTTCTATGGTTTCCTCAGCCAGAATTCCAGTCTCAGTTTCTATCGCTTTTTGGGTGGAGGTTTCTCCTTTTTGTTGTTTTAAATTTCCCCTAAATCTACCTCTATGATCTCTATTTCTCATGAAGTCATGCTAAATGGAAGGAAAAGAAACTAAGATTGAGTTTCGGAGTACCTGTGATAACTGATATGTCGGTTCTCACCCTTTTGTTTCCATAGCTCCTCCTATCATCAACCTACTAACATACCACACCAAACTAAGTGCATTCTAAAAATAATCAAGACAACTATCTAACTTACCTTTTAAACAGCTCCCCGACAACGGCGCCAAAAATGTCAGGCTTCTATATTAAAGATTTTAATGACTTGAAAACATTGAATTGTCAAACTAGGGTAAGTGAACTTAGAGCTGCTACACTGTATGTGCGGGTAAGATAATTCCTATCTAAAGACTATTCTTAGAAGAAAACACAAACTCACTCTTAAAAACTGAATCCTAATGATTACCTTGAAACTTATCATTTCCTGTTGAATTCATCAAAAGAGAACAGTTCTGTGCCTAAGTGCAGGTACTTCTATTTCTATTGTAATGTGATTTCAAAAGACTATCTACCACTATTTTTAACCATCTAACCATCACTATTTCTATCTAAGCCATAACGGAAAGATTATTCCCTAGAATCCTTTTAATCTAAACATCGAAAATAAATCTAAATCTATCCACAGGAAAATAAAGAAATATCCTATTTACCCTACTGGTACTGGAATCTTCCTCTAATTCAATTGCAACTTAACTATCCTAAAAAAGCAGAGTAACCTAACTATCTTAACCAAAACAAAGTAACCTAACTATCCTAACCAAAGCAAAGTATATTCAAACTCGCATTCTCTTTAATTTACGTTCAGATAGAAAACTGGAAACAAAGAAAATCTAATTTATGCTTTAAATTCTACAGGAATCAACCATGCTTTCAACACTCATCAACGTAGAAGATATTAATATGCTGGAAATGATACAGTTGAAGAATAATTAAGCAAGAATCTGAACAAGTTAATTCCGAAACTCTAAGCTAACATGCATGCAAATCCTAAGATACTGAAATAAACTAAATCTAATACAGAGAAAAGCAGCGACTTGAACCTGTTGGCGGGCCCAACCAAGAGGTGCAATCACCGAAAGGAAAACCAGAACTACTCAGATCATTCTACGCAAACACTGTTCATGCTTCATGCTCCATTTACTCAGAAAAATAACTCAAGTCGTATAACACCGAAGTAACATAATGCATAAGCAGATTGTATTAGCAGAAATGTATCATAGCATTACATAACCAACGTTTCTTAGGAGTGATTATCTGTTTATATAGATCCTCCTCAAAAATAGTTTAAAGAAAAAATACATTAACTCAAACGGATCCCAGATCTGAAAATAACTCGAAATCAGTTAAAAATGGTCTTCACATCTTCGTGACACGCAGTGTCACGAAGTGTGAGTCATGATGTATTAACAACTCAGTTCTATAATTTTGCCTTGAATCAGCATATGAGTGATGACTCAATCTATCATGTAAATCGCACTGTCTACCACTCTGGCCATAACGCACGGATCTTTAGCAGCTTCGTTGGTATCTCCATGGGGTACAAGCTGGTACCTGGTACTAGCAAATCCTATTTCAAATAGAAATAGTACCTAACTCAAGCCACATTAGTTTCAATATTAATTTAAAGTATCAAAATACATAAAAATAACTTGAAATGTGAGAATACCTTGAGTAGCCCCATTTAGTGGTAAAGAGATGTCAAATGTGTCATAACAAGGCTAGAAGGGAGTGGTACTAGGTATGGAAATGGAGGTCTTTTTGATATGATGTAGGCAAAACATAGTCAAAACTGGAGACCAACACAAATCTGCCCTGGTATTTACTCCATTCATGTCTATGAGGAAGGACTTATCCATCTCATTAACTTTTCTTCTTGCTCTTGTAGCCAGTTGCACCAACCATGATTTCCCATGCTTGCTTCTTGGAAAATGCAAACTTTCCACCATCTTTGGGTCTATATAACTATGGCTATCTCTTGAATCAATTAAAATAGTAAGGGTTTGGTTGTTGATCATACCTTCCACTTCCATCATGTGGGATTGCTACTCTGCTTGCTTGTTGTCCAGGGCTACGTAAATCCTTGGCACATTTCTACCCATGTCCTCTACTGTCTCATCTCGTTGTACATTGTGAACAATCCTACCTTTTTCGCCTCTATGAGGATAATTTATGAACTTATGGTCTCCTTTACAACCCCAACATTGCATAGGTGGTTGTCTTGGCCCTTGACTCCCAGTGTCAATCTCTCTGGTTTCCTTATGTGTTTGCTGCCATTGTGGATTATTTATGAAGAATGGTGGCTTAGCTCCCTTCTTCCTCTGATCCATCTTGAATTTCTTATTATCTTCCCAAACCCTTTAGAAAGTTGGTCTTGCTTTCAGCTGGTCATATAAGCATTTAGCTCTTCTTATGGTCTCTTCTATTGTATTGGGATCATCATACTGTATTTTGTCACTGATGAATGATGGAAATCCACTTAAGTACCATTGAATATTGACTATCTCATCCTTAATGAAAGATACATACTTCAACAGTTCCAAAAAAATTCTCTCATATTCATCTATGGTCGTACTTCCAAGCTTGAGTTCAAAGAACTCTTTCATTTTCTTGTCATAGTATCTCTTGCTCAATTACTTCTTCTCAAAATAATTCTTGAATTCTCTCCAAGTAACACTTTTCTCGACAATGTGTTGTACCTGCACAAGTTGATCTCACCACATGGAGGCCTTTCCTTTGAGTTGATAGATAGCAATTCTACCTTCAGCATAAGAAGAATAATTATGCAATTGAAAATAGTTCCTCATGCCTAGCAACAATGTTTCACCATCTTCATCCTTCTTGTGCTCAACATCAAATGTAGGAGGTTTTATTTTGTTCATTTCTCCTCACAGCTCATCCACACTAGATATATTATACCTTCTGATAAGGGATAGAATTGAGTTGTTGCCTTCTCTCTTATGGGAATGCCTGCGGGAATGATGGTGATGTCTACTAGCACTTTTTACTTCTCTCTTCTCCTCTGAAGATTTGTGACTCTCAGATCTACTTGAGTTACTCTCCTTAACCAATTTCTTCTCTATTATGTTCAAATCTTCCAATAGATTCATGTTGAAGTCATCCTGCTACTCTTTGGCTTTCATAAGTCTTTCATTATCAACTTCATGGCTTTGGACATCCTTCTACAAATTCTTAATGGTCTCAACCATATTCATATCTTCATTTCTTTCTTCTCCATGTCCATTGGAGTTAGTTCCTTCCATGCCCAAATGGACATCCATCCCTCTACTCTTCTCTGGATGACTATAATTATCCTATGCCTCTTCCATTCCTACGGACTCTGTAATAGTCTGTCCCGACCGAGTTGTTGTTAATTCTGCAAAATGTGCAGCCATCGAAACTAATTAGATTAACAAATCAACAATTCACGAGAATGTGCACCTTTCTGATTCATCATTCACATTAGCATTATCACTCCCAGTTTCTTGGTGTTATCACCATGACAATTATAGATAAGACCCAAGTCTTGAGAACGTTGACTTGCAATGTCTTCCGAGATACACTTGCACAAGAAGGTGGTATTGTCGAAACCACTTTTGCCAAGACACAGCATCACGTGTCCCAACATGTCAAATCCACCACTCATGGAGCGGGTGAGGGCTAGTCAGATCATCCTGCTCCATTCATTCGGTAATTCGCAACCATGTGACGTCAACTGAATGCCGCCATGTAACAAACTCAACAACTAATCATTTGAAATGGATTGGTCGAGCATGGCAACCCAACGCTCCTTGTACATAATCTGTCTGCACTTCATAAATGGAGTTCTATAATTACCACTCCCCAAGTATGAAGATATATGTGTATCGATAACCATAGTAATCTTCAAGCTGCTTGACTTCCTGCTCTCTACAAAGACACATTTCGATATCCCCAACTCGAGATACATGGACAAATCTAAGTCGAGTGAAATTATTTATTCAAGCAACATGATAGGCTTTCCTGGGAATAAGGAGGAAAGGGTCCTCACACACCTTATATAAACTAAGTTCCACACAGAGCCAGTTATAGACTCATGATTGGAAGACAGGATGAATCCCATTATAAAGGATTTAGTCATCAACAGGACAGTCGCTAAGAAGAAAATGAGTAAGCGGCATAAGAAGGAGGAATCTATGGTTGAAGTGATCGAAAGTGTTGGAGAAAATCAACCAATCTGGTTAGACTCCTGTTTAAAGGCAAAGATCGCTAAGCTGAAGTAATTCTTCAACTAAGATAAGCATGTCTCAGCGAATTTTGAACAGCCTGTAGCAGAGTTAGAAGTACAAGAGATGATAGGCTTGTTCTTCAACGGTCCTTTCTACAATAGGCTAACTGCTTTCATCACCCTTTTGTAATTTTGTGATTAATATGATTATATAAATACATAAACGGATTTTAGATTTTTTTATTACAATTTCTATCTGGTGATGTTATGACTCTTGTTTTTTTTTTTATAATAATTTTTTCTTGTAATCTTATATTTTATTTTTATCTGTCTAAATTGGAAGAAATTAAAATTTGGAATTCTTTTTAATTAATGCTTCAATGCGGTTATGTGTTTATGTTTCTTTTATTATTAAGCAATTTAAACTCAGACTCCTCGCCTTCCAAGAGACTTCATGCACATTAACTAGCCCTGTTCATTTATATTATTGTGCATAACAATATTACAAGGTAAACGCTTCTCTGTGCACCTAAATCTACTATACGTTTCTTCTTCGCCGTACCGACTACTTACGCACACTACTCTGGCGTTGTGCACCAATATCTACTACGCACGGTTTCGATACTATGCACCTATATTCCACATGCATTTTCATCCTATGCATACCCCATGCCAAGTTTAACATATTCTTTCACCCTCAAATATCTGCGGATACTAATGAATACACCGTCGTGAAACAAATTATACTCATACTTATGTGCGAACCAACAAAAATCCTCTACGTTAAGAAAAACTTGTGCATCCCATGTGCACCTTACTATGGGTGTGCTTACCGCGCAAGGTTAATTTCAGTGCATGCATCTACACGTAATAATCTTCCATGTGATTCCACAATTTATCGCGCATACTGGCATGCCACAGTTTCCCACGTGGTGCCAATTTACAACGTGTGCCAATATGCCAACCTTTTCCAAAGACACTCTATGACTCTAATTCTGGCCACTTTGAAGTTACTTTTCTGTGAATATTCACTTTGATTGCACCCTTCTGGCCCATCCAAGCTTAGTGTTGAACTGTGCTTTGATACCAAGCTGTAATGATCCCCTCGACCAACCTAAGGTCGGGGAACGCAACTCCAGAGGAACCACTCATGCTATGATGCCAGTCGGTAACATTCCCAGCCATAAGGCCAGAACATGCTACTCTAGGAACATCTTTCATTCCCATACTATGGAACAAACAGTAGCATACCCACTAGTCAACTAAGCAATGCCACCTAAATTTACTTTTTTAGACTGCGTGCAACTAAAACATATACATACATCACGCTCGTGGAAGATTTACATCTAATATAACAAACCATTACTTTCTATAATATACGACCTTTATATTAAAATAATAGTAATTAACGATATGCATCATTTACAGGAAATTACCCATGTGCACACAAGCAATCATAGTCACATATATGATAAAATCTTAACATGGACATGTAAATAACAAAACAACATATCCATATTTCATACAATTGGTACTTATCTTAGAAAGACTGTCACCAACTACTTGCAGAATGTCCACGAACCTCCCAGCCATAGATTGCACTGTTCATCACTCTCAATAGTGAATCACCCCCGAGCTGGGACTGAACTCCACCCAGGGTAAAGGGATTCCTATCCAGGATAAGGCTCATGGACAATAGGAAAGACTCGGTCTCAGGTGCTCACTCAACTAACAGCCTACAACCTCTCACTCCCCACATTCCTGTCCCACCCAAGGAAGTGTGCCCCTTCTCTGCTCAACAGTCCCTCGACTGGCCCACTTCCCTTCTAGGGCTTCAGCAACAGGCCAGACCAGAAGTCTCAGAGCATTGTAGATGTAGTTAGAACCTACGAAAATCAATCCTCATCAATTCTCTCGCTCAGAGAACTGCTCACAGGCTTGACAACACTCTTCTTCAATCCCGCTCCAAGCTAACAAGGTACAACAACCAAAATGGATGGGGAAACAGGTTTCATAAAGGTGGAATGGTCATCTCAAGGATAACAAAATGTATGAGTGAAATGGTCATGGATTCATTGACTAGATAACTGAGTGTTTTAGGATCACTGTGAACTCTTTCTCCAAACGATGGTCTGCCTGATGGTTTTTCCCTTCCCCCCCTTTTGTTCACCCCCCGTGAAAGCGAGGCCCCTCAGTTAAGTTTCCCCATGATATAAATGCATGTCCCCAAGTTGACACTTGTCATATAGGAAGTTACTTTTATCCACTTGTCCCCAAATTTAGAACTTAGGATAAAATTATCCATACTTTATGTTTTGGGAAATATTAATATAATATTCTCTTGACTTTTGGCCCTCCCTTTCCCTAACTGGTGAATTTCAGTCCCCCATCTCTTTATCGTGGTCGTTCTACGTGCAGTGATGTATTTTATATTAATCATGAGTTCATGTACAAAGTAGGTGCATTGGCCCTTTAACATCTAGGCAGGCTGGCCTAATTCCAAGACATAAGCATTTTGGCTTATAATATTGGCTCACCAGCCTATAATGCATATTATATACACAAAGGTTTGTTGATCTTAATCTTGTGTGCACTTAGTTACTGCGCGTTGTATCCTCTATCTCTAATGTTGCACACACCTTAGTTACTGCGCACGGTATTCAGAAATGTGCACATTACATCCCTTTACTATGCGGTATATGCACGCACCATACCATGACATGTGTATTACAAAATGATGTCGAAAAAGCTCACCAACATAAATATACTTGTATTATCCCCGGGTGGGGTGATAGGTGGCGCAATTGTGCCAGGTGGAAACAACAGAGGCCGAGGCGTAAATGCTCTCGTCGGCCCGTCCCAAACCAGCCATTAAATCCCATGAACGCGCACAGGCGAACTCTCTCGAGCAGTACCCTTGCGCGAGCGCAAGGTACATCAGCCCATAACACTAACCAGACGGGAATAATGACACTAACCAGATGGGAATAATGACGCGATTTAATGCCGAGGTTATATCAATTGTATTGATAATGGAGCTCGTCAGTCGGGTTATGCCTGCAAGCGGTTTGTTTCTCCGGGAAGCCTACCTTTCACAGGAAACTTAGTGCTGCAGAAGCCTTACTCTAATTTCTTCGGTGCAGGGGCTGCACTTGGCAATTCCGCTCCCCTTCAGCAGCTCCTCGACCGAAACTAGCATCAGAATTCTCGGCAGGGCACCAGTCATGCCACGAATTCGAGGGCGATCGAAACGAGGGGCAGCCTGGTATGCTGCAGAATCCAGGCGCAAGCGAAAGGCAAACTTTGAACGAGCTCTGACAATTTCCACCCGGCGATGCAAGATCAAGCTAAGAACGCCTCCACTGGTGTTCATCGAAGAAGTTCTACCGCCAAACGGCCCACCCAGCCCTACCGAGCATAATCCATTAACAATTCCAAAGAATTGGAGCTCTCGCGTAAGTTATGGCTCCCCCGGCCCCTCTCAACCTGACAGTGAGGAGCCCGACCCCTCTGCAGTCATCGAGGAATGGCCCTACACCCCCTGCTATGTGGTCGAGGAGACCCCTCCTGAAGCCATCGAAGCAACGGAGGACACAGGGCACGATCGTCAGTGACACCAGTCAAAGGAGGAAGCCGAGGGCGCAAGAGAGGAGCACGCGGCCAGCTACAGCCAGGAGCAGCCACCCGCTCCAAATTGGGATCTCCTCAACCTAATTTTCGACATCAGAGGCAAATTGGAAGATCAAATATTCCGCCTGGCACAAATCGACCAGAGGCTTGACATGTTTTTCGCGGCGCACTCCCGAGCAACGTCCAAAAAACAATGCCCGACCTGTGCGTGCACATATACGTTTCCTGCGCGATGGAGGCACTCCGAGGCATAGGACCAGCGACGCARCTTCAAGGTTACATCCTAGTTAAAATTYTGCTCTGGTTTTCTTGCTATAGTTCTCAGGCTAGCTATTATACTGTCATAGTCTTARTTAGAATAACYARCCTTCTVGCTRTGATTATCAGTCYCGGTTTCCTTCGGGCGGGACATAGCAYTGTTAAMTCTGTAAATTTTGCCACCTATGCACATGGTATTACACCTGGACATGGATGCTCAGCTGTCCCGGTTTCCTGCTTAGGCGGGACAGCTGGCATCACTTTTGTATCTTTGATAATAGCAATATAACAGGTACTGCCTCTTTTACTTAAAAAAAAAAAATATACTTGTATTATATTTACATTTGGGTTCGGCTGAGGGATATTACAAATACCTAGGCTATATTGTTGATAAGCATGCGGTGCATGTGGATCCAGCCAAGATCCAGTTCATTCATGACCAATCATCCCCAACCACACTCACTGATCTTTAGAGCATTTTTAGGCCTTACTAATTTCTATCGCAAGTTCATGTCGGGATTCTACCATATTTCATGGGCCCTTAGCCAAGTAACCAAGGGTGGTGGTAAGGAAAAGTTTGTGTGGGGCCTATCACAACAAAATTCATTCGATGATTTGAAGCAACACTTATTCTCAACCCCAGTGCTCTCATTACCCAACCTACAACAACCCTTTGAGATCAAAAAAAATGTTTCATACTATGTTGTGGGTGCAGTTCACACTCAGCATGGATACCCTATGGCCTATCATAGTGAGACGCTATCAGATGTCATCCATATGTACCCTAATTATGAAAAATAAATGTACTCCATTATGAAATCCTACCACCAGTGGAGGCATTACATTCATGAGAATCAGACAATCATCCACATTGATCATAAGCCATTGTAGTTCATGCAGACCTAAGGAAAATTGCAAAAAGACCGCCATCGGAAGTGGTCCACGTAATTGCAACATTTCCATATAAACATCAAGTATAACACAGGAAGAACCAACTACATCGTTCATTGCCTCATCCATCCTCCAATTGTAGAACCCACCACAATGCTAAACTCCTACAACCACGAGACCTCTGGATGGCCCCAACTCTACGAGAGCGATCCTAACTTCACTAGCACCTAACATATGTTGGGTGCAAACGCTGCTCTTGCTAATTTCCATCTTCAAGATGAGTTGTTTTTCCATTTGGGGCATCTCTTCATTCCATCAAGCGATTGATCAAAGATAATTTGGGAATCCCACTACAGTCGGATGGTAGGACACTTTGGCATACAAAAGACAGTGGCAGTGTTGCAACAACATTTGTATTGGCCGAAACTTCGACAGGATGTCAGCAAGTATATCATGTCCTTCACTTCTTGTGCCATTGCCAAATCGACCATTAAGAAACAAGGCATGTAGACCCCTCTTCCTACTCCTAAAATTCCCTGGGAATCCATCTCTATGTGTTATCGGACTAATCGGTAGGTGCAGACACTAACAGATCTCCCTAGATCCATTTGGATCTAGAACAAAACAGGACAGGACATGACTCTTTCCCTAAGTTTTGACCATTGAATTAGCTAGTAGGAAGGAACAAGTAACATACCTCTATATCACTTCCTAGGGTCTCTGTTTCTCCCGCTTCACTCTGGTGCTCTCGTGAGGTCAATACCAAGACAACACAAACTAACCAAAGTGAAGATAGAAAAATATATTCAACTGTCAACTTATGCGTATGATCAAGCAATTACACAATAAAGTGAGAATAGCTTTATGGGAAAGGGACATGCCACTGTATCATATTAATTGAAAGTAAATATTACAACCTGATTGCCTTGGTGTCACAAGATTCCTTTCGATGGCTCTTAGCTCCAACACACACACACTTTCTCAATCCTTGTATGAAGAAGATCAAATCCTCTTGATAGACTTGCTAGAGTCTCCAAGCTCCTATTCAAGCTAAGTCCTTTACACAATTGTTTCACCAATTCTCCAATGAATCTTGCTTAACCTTTTCCATGAGAATTCCATCAATATATAGGAGAGAATGAGATGGTTACTTAGATAAGAATGATCCCACAATATCAGGGAATCTAGTACAARGATAACCATTCGAATGCCAACCCATTCTTCTAGAAGATTCGCTTCTAGAAACATCGAGAAATCATATTTTTCCATTCTTTAGAGAAGGTTCGCACCCTAGCTATGTAGCACAATGCAAGAAGTTTGCACCCCAACTTAAGGAAGCCTGCGAAAATGGGTCATTCTCGCACCCTGGGATACTAGCAGCCTGCGAACTCTCTTCAAAAATGAGTTTTCTGGGAAGAGATGAACATAACTTTTCTCAGGAGAAATTTCTTATGAGGAGCCTGAATACACCATCATCAATACATCATCATGATGACCAAAATCATGGGTAACAGAATGCCCCCCAAAGTATGAGGTCGGAACTAGTGACAGCCGAACGACTTTGTAAGCTGCATGTGTGCATCGGAAACCAGGAGCACACCTAATTGGAAACCTGCGAACAAACAAGCATCTGCAGAATATCATATATATCAATTATGAGGTAGTCATTCCCATACTCAGATCATAGACGGATGACAATTGTAGACATGGGTCATGGCCACCAATCATACACTGTGGATCCATGCTGTCAAAATATAGCATAGCCACCTGGAATACAATGTGGATCTATGCGAGAAATTTCAAATTAAGACGACATAGCCACGAGACATACACAGTGGATCTATGTGTCGCAAATTATACATACTCCATCGCAACCTGGACAAAGAGATGATATCTAGGGTCTTCAATCTCATCGCCCAAAAGTACGAATCTAACCATGTGATTACATGTGTTGAAGTCGAACATGGCAGAAACCACTTGATTACCGGTCATTGATGAAACTGTTAACAAGTGCGAGGGAAATCACCATTTATGTCAATGACTCCCAAGGTACTCTAGTACAATCCATCGAGTGTGAATGAGTGAGTTGAAGTCGAACAACTGATGGAATCTTTCGATCAGGGGTCAATGATGTAAACCCACTGTCGAAAGTGAGGAAACCTGCCATTGAGGCATGCAAGCTCCAAGGTACAAAATAATTTCTAAGTCTTGATTCTAGATAATGATCTGAATTCAACGAAACAAAACTCGTCACAGGAGGGCCTTGATGTATCCCCCATCAATGACACGAAATGAGTAACAGATTTTGAAGGTGAAACAGAGTATGATGTAAATTGAACTGGACACAGGGAAGGCCGACATAGAGAGAATGGACAACTGCATATGGATGACTCAATATAGGTTTCAGATGGACTTCTCTTGAACATATGAACAACACGACCAATGATTTGGTAGCATTGACTCAAAGACGACACAGGGAATGACCTTGTAGCAAATCGAATGAGAGACAAATGGAATTCCCAAACCGGATTCAAATACAATGAATAGGGGGTGTCATGTTCAAGAGAGACACTTACTGCCAATCAATACGAATATGATAACATATCCCTTTCCCAAATTTTCCCCCACCATTTCTGGTGAGTACCTCTTTATTTTTACGCAAGCTTGAGGAGGATAACATATGCTTGTTGATATAAGATTATCCTTCAGAGAAGTCCTTCGGAGTATGTTTAACGAACCCTAAGAAGGAGTGGTTCGGTCCCATTACGAGTCTGTCGATGTTTGTTTAACGAGTCCAAAGATAGAAAACTTGAAGGTTTTTCATGATTATAGAGTCTGGAAAAACACTTAAAAGAGAACTCTCTCAGTTCCTTTTTCGTAAAATAGTCCGATGAGACCGAAAAAGAGATAAATTATCGCTCACCAAACGCTTTCTTCAGATACTTTTTCAAGCGTGAAAATAGCAAGGTCGCTCGGCTATCTTTTCATGTTTAGAGAGTCTGAAAAGAACTTAAAGAGGACTCCAGGGGGTTCCTTTTTCATATAACCTTGTTGAGCCCGAAAAAGTGATAAAAGTATGCTCGATCGTGTTCTCATGTATTTTCGAGCACGAGAACGGAGAAAGACCAAGCTTGAGGTTTTATAAATAAAACCATAAATAATAATCAAAACATGGATGAAAAGAGAAAAATTATGTCCGCATCCCTATATATGAACATCAAAGTCATTACGCCTACAAAAGTTACACTCAAAAGGACATTAGGGATTAGGGTTTAATAGATAAATAATCATAAAAAACCAAATAACATGGTAAAAGTAAATATAAAGGAGTAAAACTCTTTTTACCATATCATTTTCACTTTT
>ML780475.1:287752-299308 GCA_009831015.1 Picea engelmannii
AGCAGAGGTGGTGGGCTGCCCATGAGTGAGTACTCTCGTTTACACTGTGTTCCCGAGGCAGAGAGGAAGAAAGGAAAAGTAGTTATTTGGGGGGTAAGAGATTTTACCCTCCGTACTATCTTGTTCACCATAGCTCAGATGGTTGGGAGTTCTGCTCCTCACATGGTGCTACAGAGTTACTTCTAGTATGCCATAGAGTGTAGTGAACCTCGGGTTTTCAACTGGGCAGATGCAGTTCTTCGTAGTATGAAAAAGCAGTTGACCAAATGCAGACGAGGTGACCTGAAGCAATTCAGGTACGGATCTTTGTTAGTGTCCTTCTTCCTTGAGAGGGTTCCATTACTGAGACTGCAGGTTGAGTGGAATTTATCAGCTCCCAGGGATCCAAGAATGCTGAGATGGTGTCGGCTCATGGCTCGACACGTAGCTGGACCAATCATCAAGTATGATGATACCTTCTTCGACTGGATTTGACCACAGATGTTGATGGTCGAGGACTATGCTTATGCCGGATTGGATTTCCAAGGATATCCGGACTTAGTGCTGCCAGAGGATGCTCAGTGGGGGGAACTTGGTAAGAAGTACACAATTTTTTTCCTGTTAAATGTTTTTGTGAATTTTTATCATATGCAAATGTTTTTATATGTTTGTTCAAAGACTAAATAAATAAATAAAAATTGATGACACAGATGTTGGACCTTACAGACCTCCTGGTAATTCTCCCATTCAGCGACGAGGAGAGGTAGCGCCAGTGCCACAATATGCTGAGGATTATCAAGTAGTGGAACAAAACCTAGAGGGCTTGACAACAGATATTCCAAACATGCCTCTTGGAGAGGTTGCATGACGTGATCAGGGTCATACAGTAGGAGTGTCAGAGTCCATGAGTCGACTGCTTTGTAGAGTTACTCGGGTATTCGTGTGTTACCATGAATGTCACCCATGACGTCGCTTTGTAGAAGCTATGATCTTCAGATTTTTACATTTTGGTCTTCGGACAAAACCTTTTTTTTTATAAAAAAAATTCTTTTATAAAAAAAACTCTTTTGATCATTATATATACAGACGGTTTCTACCAGTTTATCATGTATTGTTTGAAAAATGATGTGATTGATTTATAAATGATCCAAATGTCTGTCTAATACACAGTTAGCCAATGCATCTGTTAATGTATTTAGACATCTAGGAATATGTTGATATGCAATGTAATTAAAATAACGTTCCAAGAGGCGAATTCACAAATACACCCATAACAAAGTAGGACTTCGAATAGTATAGACATTACTTAACTGTAGTACTACAAGCTGTGAATCGAGTCGCACAACGAAATGACGAATTCCGAGCGAGATAACATCAACCAATAATTCAATAACGACGCTATACTCTGCAATGTTGTTGGTCACACGGTCGAGACACACACCTCGTAAGGAGACAAGTTCATTTGTAGGGGTGTAAATTTCCCATGCAATGGAAGCAAGGTTCTGAGTACTACGTCTAGAGCCATCAACGAAGCCAATATAGGGTAACGAAGACTCCAACATCTGGAAATCAAACACAACATCACATAAGGGCAGAGACCAGATAATGACAAAAGCAAGCTATAGTAACACACAAGAAGTATGATACAATAAAAATACAAGTACTCGTGCACAGATGATTTTATGCATAGTACTTCTTCAAGTACAGCCCATTCCTGGGTTCACTCAAAGGGATACCATCGTAATCTACTAACTCATAAGCTCATTTTTCCAAAACGTATCGAACGATATAAGGACCTCACCACATGGCTTCGAATTTTCCAGCTCCTAGCATATCTCAATCTTGATCATAGAGGAGAACGAGATCTCCTTCGGAGAAAACGCAAGGCTTGACATGTTTCTCGTATTGGGCCTTGACACATTTCTTCTGAGCTTCTATAACTAGGGTAGCATTGCGTCACGTTTCGTCTAATCGCATAAGATACAATAAACGTTTTTCCTCAGCAGAAGTGTTTGGTAGGAGTTCAACAACTAGTTTTAAAGAGGGTATCTTGCATTCTATCGGGAGAATAGCTTCCAAACCATAGACTAATCGGAAAGGTGTAAACCCAGTAAAAGATTTGTTTGTTATTGGACTAATCCGTAGGTGTAGACACTAACAGATCTCCCTAGATCCACCTGGATCTAGAACAAAACAGGACAGGACATGACTCTTTCCCTAGGTTTTGACCATTGAATTAGCTAGTAGGAAGGAACAAGTAACATACCTTTATATCGCTTCCTAGGGTCTCTGTTTCTCCCGCTTCACTCTGGTGCTCTCGTGAGGTCAAGACCAAGACAACACAAACCAACCAAAGTGAAGATAGAAAAATATATTCAACTGTCAAATTATGTGTATGAGCAAGGAATGACACAATAAAGTGAGGATAGCTTTATGGGAAAGGGACATGCCACTGTATCATATTAATTGAAAGTAAAGATTACAACCTAATTGCCTTGATGTCGCAAGCTTCCTTTCGATGGATCTTGGCTCCAGCACACACACACTTGCTCAATCCTTGTATGAAGAAGATCAAATCCTCTTGATAGACTTGCTAGAGTCTCCAAGCTCCTGTTCAAGCTAAGTCCTTCACACAATTATTTCACTAATTCTCCAATGAATCTTGCTTAACCTTTTCCATGAGAATTCCATCAATATATAGGAGAGAATGAGATTGTTTCTTAGATAAGAATGATCCCACAATATCAGGGAATCCAATACAAGGATAACCATTTGAATGCCAACCCATTCTTCTAGAAGATTCCCTTCTAGAAACATCGAGAATTCATCTTTTTGCATGCTTTAGAGAAGGCTCGCACCCTAGATATGTTACACAGTGCAAGAAGTTCACACCGCATCTTAAGGCATCCTACGAGAATGAGTCATTCTCACACCCTGGGATACTAGCAGCCTGCAAACTCTCTTCAAAAATGAGTTTTCTGGGAAGAGATGAACATAAATTTTCTTAGGAGAAAGTTCTTATGAAGAGCCTGAATACACCATCATCAATACATCATCATGATGACCAAAATCATGGGTAACACTATGGACTACATGTCAGACCATCTTCAACCAAGTGGGGAAATGACTGTGTTTTTGTTGTGGTTGATCGTTGTTACACATCCAATTTCTCCAAAATATGAGAAAGGAAGTATTTTTTCTTGAGTATTTGAGGGTCGTGGAGAGCATCATCGAACTCATGTTCACACTCTTTCCACTCTATCATGGCTAATAAATAGATAAAATCTGCAAATACAACATTTAAACATCATTAGTAAAACTTTTATGGAAGGAAATTGTCTCTATTTAGCCCAAAAATCAAAAGAATTTTGGCTTTTTCACCTATCTCTCCCTAAGGATGTGCACCAGCATGCTGAAATCTCAATAGGTTCTCCCCTTGGTGCTTTGAGGGAGTGTTGATCCGGTGCGATGCTCTAGGGCTTCCTAAGGAGCCTAGAATGCTCAAAACAAAAGATAAAATACAGTAAAAACCATGAAAAATGACGATAAAGGAAATATGACCAACCCGATCCAGATGAATATGGAAATGGTCACTCACATCTCCCACGGTCGCCACTCGAAAAAATGCTTTCAAAAGGTGTAAAATCCAAAATATAGAGGAGATTGGTAAAAATCAAATGGTAAATGAAATTTTGACCTATTTCACAATTTGATAGGTTCATTTTTTATATTTCTCCTTATTATAAAGTCATCTTTGGGTTTTAATCTTTTTTCGAGAAGTTACTAATGCTTTGGGCCCAGAACAATTGGTTTCTACAGGATTTCGAGAAACATCTTTCGGTAACCTTGTAACATTGATCAACATAATCTTTGTTCTTTCTCGCGCTCATAAAAACATGAGAATGTAACCAAGTATACTTTTATCACTTTTTCGGACTCATAAAGGTTATAAAAAAAGGAAACCCCTTGAGTCATATTTAAGCTCTTTTCAGACTCTCTAAATATGAAAAGATCATCGGGTGATCTTGCTTCCTTTCATGCTCGTTAAAATGTCTCGAAAGGGCATCTCCTGAGTAATAGTTTATCTCTTTTTCAGACCTCGAAGACTAAAATTACAAAAAATGACAACCTTGGAGTCACCTTTAAGTTATTTTCAGACTCTCTAAACATGAAAAACCACTGAGTTTTCCTTCTCTGGACTCGCTAAAATTATACATTGAAGGGCCCATATGGGACGAAACCCTTACTTATTCCAGTTTGTTAAACAAAGGAAGAGGGACTAAACAAAGGTAAGTTATATCGAGTATGCGTTATCCTCCTTGAGCTAGTTAAAATAAAAAGAGGTACTCATCTACCTGGATGGGGGAAAAATTAAAGGAAGTAGGTCAAGTTTTTTGAGAATTTTCACAAAAAACTTTCGCAGTCTCCCTTGAACACGACACTTTTTTTAACCTTCATCCTAAACACTTGGATAATCCGCTAAACCTCAACACTGAATCAATCCTATTATTCTTTCCACTCCTTCGAGTCATCCAAAGAATGTCACAACACCCGCTACATTATCTTTTGATCCACTCTGCAGTTATGCTGCCAAGTCTCATGTCATGCCTCAGTGTTCAAGGGAAGTATCCGCCTTGAGAATCAACCATCTACACAATTACCAGTTTTTGTACCCATGTAAGTCCATAATTTTTCCTCTATATCTCATCAATTCTTGTGTCAGTTTCGTGTCAATGATGGGGGATACATCAAAGCCTTCCTTCAATGAGTTTTTTCCTGTCAACTTCAACACATCATCTAGGAATCAGAGTTAGAAACCAGTTATTACCTTGGGACCTGCATGCCCCAATGGCAGGCCTCCTCACTTACAACAATGGGTTTACATCATTGACCTCTGATTGGATGATTCCATGAATGTTTGACCTTAGCTCATTTTTTCACATTCACTGGAATGTACTAGGATACCTTTGGAATCATTGACATCATTGGTGATCTCCCTCGTACTTGTTAACAATATACATCAATGACTGGTACTCAAGTGGTTTATACCATGTTCGACATCAAAACATCTATTCACATGGATAGATTCATACCACATCGGGATTGGGATGAAGACCCTAGGATTAGAGTTCACTATGTTATCTTCCATTCCTATGATGCAAAGGAAATCATTTCAGCATTCTGATACATATATATTGTCACATAGATCCACTTTGTATTGGTCTGTGTCTATGTTTTATCATCTCGTATCTCCATTGTGTATTTTCGTGGCTATGATCAGTTCATATCATGGAGGTATGGATCCACATTGTATCTTTGTTGGCCATACCTTTAGTAAATATCATCATGGATCCGGAGTGTATTTATTAGTGGCCATACCTTAAGTCATGTATTACCCAAGCATAGGTATGCCTACTTTTGGATTGAAACACATGATAACATTTGTTTTGATGGTTCTTTGTAGCTTCTACCAGGTTCTCTAACTCGATACCCTTGCTTCAGAAAATATACAAATCATTTTGGTCATCATCTTTCATCTTATGAATTCACACTTTGGGGGGGAATCTGTTACATGTCAAAATTCCTCACTTCGATAATGTCACATTCTCATTGTCGCAAGTGTCGCACTTTTTTCACAAGTGTCATAAATGTCACATTTCCTTTATGCATATGTCACATTGTGAATGACACCATGGAAACACTTGATACTTCCTCTAGAACATGTTGGAAGGAGATGCCATAAACGAAACAAAGTGTTTTTCTATGAGAATGAGTCATCTTGACAATTTTTTGGAATATCAACGCTCCCCTACTCATATGCATGGAGAAATAGCACTCTTTTCCCATATAGCAGGGAACATTGCAACTCTCTGTGACCCATTTTGAAGGAGCATTGATTGGTTAAGAAAATCATGGGAAGCAATCCCCATTTTCTCTATGGATAGCTAGAGATGATTCGAGTTGGTTTGGCTCGAATATAAAATTTAGGCTGCATCTAAGGGATATCCCACAACTGATGGAGTCATATCCTTAATGTTGAGGTAAAGATATGAATTATCTTACTCAAGGATTTTTGAATCTTGCCTGGCTAAGAAACGATAGTCAAGAATATCACCCTATGTTTTATAGCCTCAAAAATATTTTCCCAATCCACAAGTATTAATTACAAGGTTTTAGGCTGATTTTTTTATGAAAAGAATGTTGCAAAATAACACAATTTTTTTATATAATTTTCTGAAAGATATATAAATTACAGAAAGTAAATGTGGATATCAAAGAGAAAAATTAACCAAGTCACAGATACACACAAATGAGACAGAATAGAAATCTTCTTTATTTCATTCCAAGAAATAAAAAATATATTTCTCTTTACAAAATCCATGTGAGGGAATGGACAAAAGTCTAATTTAGAGATCCCCAATGAAAACCATACAAAAGGAATCTGACAAGAAGTAAAAAATGAACTTTATAATCTGGATCAGCTTGCCATCGATTGTTACCAATTTGAATTTGCACAATATCCTTTATCAACTATGAAATTTAATACATAAACATACAAGTATACACAGACTATCAAAGATAGATCAACACCTTTAAAACAAGCATCTTAATGATTTGGTTCAGTTCTGAACCTTGTTGTCTACAATAGGACCCTGCTGTCAAAAAGAGAATTAGGCTTTGAATGAACTCAAGAATGAATGAAAATGGAAACTCTCTCATGAAAACAAAAGAGAAAACCTTAGTATTTCTTTCTCCTTATATTCTCCCCTTGTTCCTTCTTCTCACTTGGATTTTATGCATTCCAAATAAGTTGAAGTAGTTCAACTACTTCCTTTAGTTAAGTTAGTTGAACTTAAAGAATTTTAGTTTAGGAGAAATAATAATAATAATAATAATAGTTAAGGGTCTTTATTTAATAATAACTAAGTAGGTGGGACCCCTTGTGACTCCCTTATTTTATTCTTTTCATCATTAAAACACAATTGGATAATCATTTAAACACATGACGCCTTGTAACTCCCTTAAATACCTTCAAAATTTGAATATTTAAATATCAGAAATAATTCAAATCATATCCAAAAATATGTAAATATTCACATAATCCACAATATCCAAAAAATAGCTTGTTGTCCAAAACTTTCTGCAGACCATTGTCTTCAACAACTCAATCATAAAAACACATAAATTAAAATCCATACTTGCCACTCTGAGAGGCAATCCTTTTTTTATCACTGCTATCCCCTGTCGATTTTCGGGAAGTAGACTTTTGTTGATTCAAACCTTGAGGTTGTATCTCACTAATAACATGGGAACAATCATCCTTCAAATTCATATGGGAGGACACTAATTTTCAAGAGTCATTTGAAGGAGAGGAAGGGGAGGCAACAACTTTCCCTTTATCTTTCACATGGGGGACACCCATTTTAAGCATTTTACTAACATGAGAGGATTGAATAGGTGAATGCACAAGGAAAATTTGAACAATAGGATTTACAGGTGGTGGAGGAGGTAATGACAAATTGTGCCAGCCATGATGGTGAAAGACTATTAGATTGACAATCTCTTTCCATCCATCATTTGTAGGAACTTCTGGTTGTAAGGACACATGAGGAGGCACATGAATACCAGGGATATTTTGTGGCAGGAAGGGAGGTGTCTCTAGTCAGGCTTGTACTATCCCTTTCCCTATCCAGTTGAAGAACCCATATTGAAATAGTTGGTTCAACTCTTGGGGGTCAACATCAAAATGAATAGAGAATCTAGGCCTTTTAGGCCCTCTGTTCCAGTTACCTCTTCCTCTATTATTTATTCCATGGCTTCCTCCACTGAATAAACTCATCCTGTATGTATAAATTCATCAGTAACTAGCCCTTAACAGACCATACATGATATTTTCCTTGCATGAAACAATAATTGGCTCATAAATTGACACAAGACCCATGCAAATCCATCCATAAGAAATCATTTAATAATTTCCAAATGAGCAGGGTGTGAATAGGGTTCATGGGACTTCTAGAGGGACTGTAATGAGAGAAAAAGTGATATAATGAGAGGGGACAAATACACAAGTACTGCTCAAAAATTCATTAAATAATTTAACTGTGCAATCAAATACCAAAAATATCAGGTGCCAACCATCACTATGTCCTATTCTTTGTCACTGTTATACAAAGTTTTTAATTTGTTTTACAAAATAGGGATGCCAAAAATGATAATGGAATTATGAAGGGGGTATAATGAGAAAAACAGTGATAGCATGAGAGGGAATACAATATGGATACTATTCATAAAAATAAATCAAATCAAACAACAACAATAACTCTGTCCAGACCCCATAATCCAACTAGTATTCACTTTTAAAACCAAAACCATTTCTCTGTCACTTCTTTACATTGTTAGCACTCTGTAAATTTGTTCAGCTGATAAATAAATGACAAAGATAACTGTTTCAACCAGACTTAGGTTGGATTCTGACCATTCCATCTAGAGAGGGTTCTCTCAAACATGTAAATACTTGAAAATACTCAAAACGATTTGGAAATGGACACACAGAGGTCAAATTCTGCAATAGAACAAGGTTTTAAAGGGGTTGGTAGGACAAAAAAGAGAACAGGGTAATTGAGCAATGGGGTCAACTCTTAAAATCATATGAATATTTACAAGCTATGTATTCTTAAGGGAACAGAGGCAAAATAAGCATTGCATTCAACCAAATAAGAAATATGATATGGTAGTTGGAAAGTGTTGGCACAGGGGCAGAACCAGGGTTCAATGCTACAAAAATGAAACAATAAAACCCTAGCTATCAGCCCTTTCGACAACACATGTGAAGCAGATGAGGTGTCACCCGAGGTAGAGGCAGTGGTGTTTGCAAGACTCAGGTGTCTGTAACCTTAGCTGGGACATAGATCTATGATTATAACACTTAGAAATCACCTAGCATAGATTATTCAGCAATATCCAACCCTCATGATACTTTGCAGATAGCATAGAGCATTGCAATATGTACTTAGATCTAAGATAATTCAGAACTTAGACACAACAAGATAGATTAGATTCGACAGATCAATCACTAAGCATCTTACATACCAGATCTAATATTCATTCATATCTCAGAAGCACAAAGCATAAATATATATATCTAAACACATCAAAGCACTTAACAAAGGAAGAGACAAACACATTAGGTCGAGGCACAGAGAACAACACACATATTTACCGTGGTTCACCCCCACCCTAGGGCTACATTCACAAAGTCTTCTTCTTTATTAGCTTCAGTTAATCACGTTACAACATAGAGCCATCCTAATCCCTCTTTGCATATGACAGAAGATCTATGCAACTCACTAGATCCTTCTTCCCTTCACTACAATACAAAGCCTTCTACAGTCTCTCATAGGGACTTGTACTCAGCTCTATAAGTCTTACACAAAATGTACAAATCCTTGATCACACAGATTCAACCCTTGGCACTTAGCCTACATCATATAGATATATCATCCACTACCTCTCTATATGTCCTAGACATCTATATATATATATATAAAATAGGCCTAAACATGGGTAAACCCTTGGGTTGACATCCCAATCCCATGACATTATCCCCCAAAACCCAAAAAGGACCCAAAAAGGGGTATAGCTTCCGTGATTTCCTCTTCTCATTGCACTCCATCTTTGACAAGCTGTCAAAGTCCCAAAAATGGTCAAATATGACCAAGTATTCCTCAAAACTTGGTCAGGGCCAACAGGCCCCCAACACTCACCTGTGATGCATCGCGAGTCACTCAGGTATGAGAAAATTTTCCTCAAAGGTCTCAAGCTTGGATCGAGTTTCTTCGACTTGTCTCTTTGCTACTGCTTCTTGCTCAATGAATTCCTGAACAACCACTTCGCTAATAGGTCCTTCTAGTTGTTGCTCGACTATAACAACTACTTGTTCTAGTAGTGTTCCTTGGCATTCAATTTCTTCAAATAGTAGGTAGGACGTGTCCTGTCTCGAATGGAGTTTCTGGGTGACTTCCATCACTTTGTTCTGCATGGTAAGACCAAGTTGTTGGGCAGTGCATTGTTCCTGGGATCTCTTCATTCTCTCAATGGGTGACAGGAGCTTGAGTTGTGTCTGTAATATATCTACGTGTTGCTTTGCTTCCTGGAGTTGGGACTCCATTTTCTTCAACTCTGGGTCTTCAGATAATTGTTCGTATATCCTCGACAGGGATGTCATTTAAAACACTCAAATGCTTTAATCCCATCCAATAGTTGTATCCACATGATGTATACTTCCATAAAAGCTAATTTAAAAACATATACTTGATACCTCTTGACCCGACATTGCTTCGTTGCCAGGAGGCCTATTCAGTACCCTGACAAAGTTGTCTTGGTATCATGTGTGCATTTACCCACTACCAGCGAGCCTGTTCAGTACCCCGATGGGTTTACACACACTTCCCACACATAAGTGCTTTCAACCCTCTTATGCCACTTTTAAATAATAATACAATCATAGATTTCTTGATGAAAAAGAGAGTGGGGTGATACTGGAGGTTAATTGCAATACAGGTGAATAGTTTACCATGTTGTTTATTTTCTTTCAAAACTGGAAGTTTTATCATGGTTTAGAGATTCTAGATTTCCTTTAAGAAATCATCTAGAGAATGGGGAAGAACTTAAAAGTGATTCCTTAAGAATATGGACGGCATAAAAAGTTTAAAGATCATCGTAATTCTCAAATATTTAAACCATATCTATGGTGTAATATTTTGACAAAGACAATTTGAGGACAAAATGAAAGTGACAATTGACTTAAAAATCAATTGTCTGAGCTATATCTTAATATCAGGACCTCTTTGAACTATTTCAATTTGCTTGAAAAACACAAGTCTTAAAATAAATGCTTCCTTCGACAATAGTTCTTTGATCAGAAATATATTGATTCAAAAATAAAGATAAGAAGAAAACTAAAAAATAATCAAAGAAAACAAAAGCACACAACAAACCAAATCAAATTTTATTAATGGGATTCAAAATCAGAAGTACAAAAAATCAAAACAACAAAATAAAACTTTTAGGAAATGATTTTGGCCAAAGATAAACTTGCGTTTTTGTATCCACTATCATCTCACTGTAAAATAAAGGAATAACTAAATAATTAAATATCATGTGCGAGCAAGTTCTTTTCTTAAKATAGTGATGCATAAGATGTTACTTTGACCAAGCATTATTATTAAAAATAAAAGAGAGTAAAAATAGAAAAATCCTCATTAAGATGAGTGCAGTCCTACTCATGGAACCTTGGGTCGGGGTTGAATTGATAATTCAAATTTATTTATCTCTTTACTTTCCATTTAAAATTTTCATCATGATACTGCGTTTTTGAAAAGGAATATTCAATGAAAAGCAGAGAGAAAAAGATTTAAAGTGGACTTCCCTGACGACATTCATATTATGGTTCTCTTGGTGTGCCCGCTTGTGTTCATAACTGCATTATTACAAAAATAAATATTGAGAAATAAAACTAAAAGAAAACCTACTCCTAAACCTACTCTAACTACTAAACAAATAAAAAATACTAAGTGA
>ML780475.1:301419-324551 GCA_009831015.1 Picea engelmannii
TTTTCTTTTATAAATTTAAAGAATCTTGCAAAAAAGTTAATGAAACATGAACATGTGGATAGTCAAAGCTGAACCATACATTCATTGTTTCATTCATAAACAACTTAACTAAATAACACACATAATAACCTGTCACTAATCGACAAAACTTATCTTTCTGTGTTGTATGAGCTCCTGCCTGTACTGTTGTTAAGGGAAACCTATAACAGAACAATACTATCTTTTCCAGAATACATTCAAAGAAGTATTTGATATTGGAGTAAATTAATAACAATAGGAAGACAACTAATTAAAAATTGTGTGATCTTAAGATAATCAATATTTAAGAACGAAAGAAAACTCAATTCTGGGTATTGATATTATCCATCATTTAACATTAGAAATAAATTCCATAATAATCAAATGATTGATTGATCAAACATAAAAAAATGGAATAAGAAATTATGGGCAACATATAACATTTAACAGTATGAAAACACCATATGATTGACAAGCTAAAGCTAAAATCAACCGTTATAACATTTTCATAATATAACAATAATGAAAGAATGAAACGGAATAAGTATCACACAGGTCTAAAGCCAAAGATGAATTACTTTCCCATATTCTTTCTCAAAATCACATGCCCATATTGTAGTCCTGGAAGAATTGTTTTGGATAATAAACTCTTAAAGATTGGAAAAATTAATATATAAATAATAATAATTAACCATGTATTGCCAAAAAAGACTAAAGCTATTTAAACCAATTCATAATAAATTATTGAAAGAATATGAAGATATTATATGAAAATAAAACCATTTTACTTATAGGACAAAAGCCATTAAGCAACTTGGAATTCGATATTCTTCTTTAAAAATACTCGTCCATCCTCTCAAAGCTTCCAGCCATCCATTACTCCATTTGAAAAGAAATAAAAAGTTTACAAAATAAATAATATACAAAAGAGAAAGGATTAAAATCCTCCTCTCCAGTTCTTCGATCTCCCATGGCTCTGATCTTTCTCATATATTTATAAAAAGAATGAACAGTCTGGGCGTCACTATTAATTTCCGCCACCTGAAATTTACCTCTAAAAGAGACCCAAATATCTCTCAAATCGTGCATTTGTTTGGGAAAATCTCTATGCGGAAGGTAAATGGGTCAATTTTGGTTCTGGGGTTTTAACCATTTCTCCAAATTCCTCACCATTTTGCTGCAATCAGTCCTGCAAAATCGTGTGTCTGATCTTGACGCCTTTCCAAATTTTATCTGTTGTTGCTCATAAAATTATTTATGGAAATCCAAAATTATTTTTGGATCAATCATCTTGAATGTATTTGGATAATAAAATCAAGCCATGATCAGATCTGTACCAAATATTTGATAATAGAAACCTGTGAAATGAAAATAAACCTAAATTAATAACCTAAAAATTGTGAATAAAATAAAATCTAGAAAAATAAAAAATGAATTTAAACTAACTATAACTTATAAAGAAACATTATTTATAATTTGTTTTCAAATATGATCTAGAATCTTCAAGTTAATGGAGAAAAAATATTAATTTTAGTTTTTTACAAAATCAAACAAATGATAGATAATTCTTTGATTATTATTATTTTGAAATGAGATGCAAAATGAAAAAAAAAATTAATTAATTAACATCACCAAATGAATTCATGAAAATGAGAAACCAACCAAGATATTATTTGATGAAGTATTGAACACATTATTAAAAATAGTCAAACTTGCTAATGAGCAAAAGAATAAACACATAATCATAATTTAAACAAAAGTAAACATTTGATAAAAATTGACGTTTTTGTTTAAATTGAGATTTTTATGCTCATTTTTAACTTTTGACATATACTCTTGTAATAAACGTTTCATACTATAGTGAATGTCTTAATTTTGTCTCAAAGCAAGCCAAGGCATAGACCTATTTGAAAAGGTTGATTCTGTAGCTCATTATAATTATCAAGATTCTACTAGGGGCCCTTTAAATTTTGTAAAAATATAGGGGGAGTTGTTGGGGCCCAACGGGATTCCTTTTCTGCTTTTCTCCAGATCTAGTCTTCTTCATTCCAGATCTTTCTTAACAAAGCTGGAAATGGGGCATAGTCCTCAATAAATTTAATAACTTCAAATTCTTCCTATGTCGAAGCTCCATGGGTACTCATAGCTATCTGGGTAATCCTGCCACAAAGGGTTACCATTTTTCCTTTAAAAAACCCTATTTTTCCTAGTGACGGAACCATAGCAGGCCTTCCTAGGGTTTCCAAACTACTTTCTGTCATAATTTCCATCTATGTTCCCTCATCCAGAGCACAGTCAATGTCGAAGTCTCCTATTCTTACTTCGATTTTCTCCTTTTCTTTGTAGATATTTGACAAACTAACATCTTTATGTTCATCCACGGTTTCTTTCATTTTCGGTAACATAATATCTCATTCTTTATAGGGTTATTCTATAATCTTAGTCTCTTGATATCCTTCAGATTTTGCTTGCTCCATATTCATTATTTCAAGTCTAGAAATCATTCTAGGGAAATCTAGTACTTGATGGTCCATAGCCTTACAACAGAGGCAACTAGGGTTTCTCCTAGGGCATTCCTTAGCAAGATGTCCTGGTCTTCTGCAACTGTAACAAAGAGTTAATCCTCTCTTTATCTTCAATGATCCCCAACTTTTCTTGTACTATTTGCTAGGGTCATAATGGCTAGCCTGTAAAAAAAAAATTCTAGGATCCTGCATCCATTGGTTAGTCCAAAAATTCTTTCTATGCATAGGCATAACATATCTTTCATTATTCTTATCATATCTATTCATATCAAACATTCTTTCATCTAACAATGCCCTAGTTTTCAATCTAGGACAAAATCTATCAAACATACCTAAATCCATACTTTAGAAACAAAAATTTTCACTTTTTTTACTTCTACAGGGCACAAATCTTCTAGATCTAAGAAATTTTAACTATTCTTACCTTTATCAGAGCACATAGCTTACATATCTTACTTATTTTCTTCAGTATCAACCTCTTTTCTTCCAGATCTGAATTATTTCCTTCAGATCTGTCCTTCCTTCTTCAACACAGATCTTTTCAGATCAAGTGGATCACTGCGCACTAGGGCATAGATCCACACAGAGAGATTTCATAATTTCAAGATGAATCTTTGCACAAAGCTTCTTCTGCTCAGTTCCCAGCAATCACAGTTTCAGGTGCCAGCAACGAAACCATTTGTTAGCACAGGGGCAGACCCAGGGTTCAATGCTACAATAATGCACCAACAAAACCCTAACTATCAGCCCTTTCGGCAACACCTGTGAAGCAGATGAATTCTCACCCGAGGTAGAGGCAGGGGTGGTTGCAAGAATCAGGTGTCTACAACCTTAGCTGGAACACATATATGTGATTATAACACTTAGTAATCACCTAGCATAGATTATTCATCAATATCCAACTCTCATGATACTTCGCAGATAGCACATAACATCGCAGTATGTACTTAGATCTAAGATAATTTAGCACTTAGCCACAACAAGATAGATTAGATTCGGCAGATCAAGCACTAAGAATCTTACATACCATATCTAATATTGATTCATATCTCAGAAGCACAAAGCATAGCTAGATCTATCTAAACACATCAAATCACTTAGCAAAGGAAGAGACAAACACATCAGCTCGAGGCACAGAGCACAACACACATATTTACCATGGTTCACCCCCACCCTGGGGCTACTTCCACAAAGTCTTGTTCTTTATTAGCTTCAGTTAATTAGGTTACATGACAGAGCCATCCAAATCCCTCTTCGCATAGGACAAAATATCTGCATAGCTCGCTAGATCCTTCTTCCTTGCACTACAACACAAAGCCTTCTACAGTCTCTCATAGGGACTTGTTCTCGGCTCTGCAAGTCTTACACAAAATGCACAAAGCCTTGATCACATATATTCAACCCTTGGCACTTAGCCTACATCACATAGATATATCATCCACTACCTCTCCATATGGCCTAGACATCTATATATACATAAAAAATAGGCCTAAACATGGGTAAACCCACGGGCCAACATCCCAATCCCATTACATTATCCCCAAAAACCCAAAAAGGACCCAAAAATGGGTCTAGCTTCCATGATTTTCTCTTCGCGTTGCGCTCCATCTTTGACAAGCTATCGAAGTCCCAAAAATGGTCAAATATGACCAACTGTTCCTCAAAACTTGGTCAGGGCCAATAGAAATAAAGAAAAGGGTACCATGACAAGAGGCATCTAACAAAGGATGAATCTCTTGATATAGCTTTAAAAGAAGGAACATAGAGCCTGGCTACTGAAAATAGAGCACCAATCAAGGCTGAATTTTGAACCAGAAACCAATAAACACATAACAAGGATAATCAATGTAAGAAGGGGCACCAAAAAGATGAATTCCTTATTTTACTTAATGATTATTACTAGAATAAAAACACATTCATGAATATGAAATACATGAAAACATATTGAACATTAACACCATGATGAATCTCGGCTATTTAAGAAAACCTTCTCTGCTTGTATTCAAATTCATAAGAAATCACAATTTTTTATCGCTACAAAGGCAAGCCCCTCTCAAGCCAATCGAACCCTTCATTTATCTTTTTAATAGTATATATAGATAAATTACATAAGAGGCCCAAAAAATGGGTCATTCTTTCCAATATTCCAAAAATAGACATCGATTACAGAGGGAGTAACTCTTAAAACTAAACTCCTACTTTCTAGGGATAGTTACAAATAGAAACCAAAATACCTGGGATTTTTCCACTAAATGCCACTTGTCTACAGTATCACAAGATTCCCTGAAACATACTCGATTTAGATTTTTATTTTATTTTAGGTTTTCAATCTCTTCCTTTAATGTGTCAAGCCAGTTGGGCTGATTTTCTCCAATGATTTTGACTATTCCAACTTTAGCCTCATCCTTTCATTGCCTTTTCCTTTTTCTCACGCCATCTTATGTTTTGTATCTATCTGCATATATATTAATAATCAAATCTTTCATAATAGGATTCAACCTGATCTCTTCGCTTGATCTTGTCTCATCAACATATTTTGCACAAGATTTTGTTGTTAGGATCTGTGTAGCATGCCTTTCTCTCTTTTTATTTGATAATTCTGTCATATTTTTTGAACTCCGTGATTTGTTGAAAACCATTGAATATTTCTCCTTGGCTCCCTCTGGTTTGTCAAAAAACATGGTCCTATTTTCCTCAAAATGCGCCTGAGTTGGATGAGCGATTCAATTTGCAAATATCTCGCTCTGGAATAAGTCGTTAATTTCCTGAAATAGAGTAATCTCATTGTGGTTTTGAGTAACAGTCGCCATCAATTATAATAATTGGCTACTGACAAAAATCATTATGGGAATAATGGCCTCTCATGGTCAGCTATTAGTTTTCAATGATGAGTATCAAATCTGTTATTTGGCGGCGCTTATTTGGCACTGTGCAGACGAATGATACACAAGTGGGTTTCTCGAGATGATTTGGCTCGTTGTCAAGTTTCATTGTCAAGTGTAGCCCTTGGATTAGCCCCGATTAATGACATTTAACACATGATTTTGGGGGTATGATGGGGTGGTTTTGAGTCTACCCGTGTTTCTCCCTGAAATGTGCCTGAAGATGCCACATACCTTTGCGGGGAAACCACAGTTGAAAATTCGAGGCCGCTTAGATATTTTATCCTCCACGTTGTTTCAAACTCCGAAATCTCTCCCAACCGTTGATCTCGACAGATGGAGATCCACATCCTTTAGAGCACTATTTTCTTAATGCCTCCATCAAATTTAATCTCTTTTTCCATTTTCTGGCACTCCCCCAAATTTATTTGACTTCCAAATCGGTTTAGCACCTCGCTAAACCCTGAAATCTCGATTTCACACCAAAAGTTTAAATGGTGATAACATGGGCTCCAACTGGGGATGTTATCTGTTATAAAACTATATTTCATAGGATCACCTAGCGATTAGAATCTCTTCCTTTAGTTGTATTGTGTTTTAAATGATATTTTATTCTGCAAATGATTTACAAAAGAAAAGAAAAGAAAAAGAAAAAAAACAAAGAAAGAATAAAAATAAAAGAGGGCATAAAAAATAAAAATAAAAGGATAAAATATAAAACCCCAACAAAATAAACTCGGTTTGACTCATACTGCCTAATCATGATCAAACCTTTTAAATTTATGTTGATAGGTTAGTGAAGAAATTTGACCAAACAGTCTAAACTTGGCCAAATTAGATAGGTTAGTGAATAAATTTGGCCAAACAGTCTAATCTTGGAAACATTTCTTAGGTTAGAGTAATTATTGATTCAATAGTGTAAGTTGGATTAATGTGTTAGGTGATTAGATTAGGAGTTAGGTTAGCATGGTTTATTTCAATAAAGATTTGCAAAACATTGTTGAAAATACCTTTTATTTTGAGTTAATTTGATGTATTTACCTTTGGAAATAACCCCTTGGTGAAAAAATAAAGAAGGGGGAGCCCATAGCTACCCACAACATGCTTCTTATCCTACGTTCTATCAGGATTTGACCTTTTGTCACTTTGTGACTAAAGGGCACACAGTTTTTGGCGGTTGGTCAAGCGACG
The DNA here is from genome assembly GCA_009831015.1 of Picea engelmannii. NCBI lineage: Eukaryota > Viridiplantae > Streptophyta > Pinopsida > Pinales > Pinaceae > Picea > Picea engelmannii. The sequence goes on from ML780475.1 coordinate 308,036, forward strand.
CCTAGATCAACGATCGATAATGATTTTCGGACCCCCCCCCCCCCCCCGTTTTTTTTGCCTTGAACGGTGGGGGCGAGTCCAAGAGAGTGGTTTTCCCAACATGAGCCCCATGCAACGTGTCAGCTCCATATCTTACCGGACCCCCTCCACTCAATTCCAATTACCACCTACCCCCCCTTCGGGAACCCGCCTAACCACTCATCCAATATCTCCCACCTCACTCCGCCATTGTACCCCACTAACCTATCACACACCACACTCATCTACCCGTTGGCCAATCAATGCCATCCACATCACACTCATCTTCCTGTTTTCCAATCAATGACATCCCTCGTAATCATTACTCCTCGAGTCACCACCTACACCATAACAGACACCCCCTTGCACCGTTTAACCCCGTTTCTTTTCCATTACCACACTATTCATTTATCCAGACACTTTAAACAGAACGATGACTCCAGTTTTCAATCCAATCATCAACCAGGAACACCGTCGACAAGCACCATTAAAATGAGTAATTACAGTCAATACTATTTCCTCCTTCATATCTTCGTTAGTTATGGAGCCCAAAACCAAATATGTTGAAACTATCGAAAAACTGCTTCTTCCTCCTACCATTGACCTGGACCACGCTCCCCTGGCTGATAAATATTACAGAGTTGCAGAGCCAAAGTGTGAATTCAATTTCTTCAAATTACACTTCTAGCGAAAAGACATTTTCTTAGACCAGAGTGGCTAATCTGACTCTGGGAGTCCAATCTACCATTATACATGTTTCCCTAGACCTATCACTTCCCATAGTTTTGCCTTAAGTGTCAATCCCATTACCTTCTTGGTCAAAGGGCCAACGTGTCTTCGTCTAGTGAAACTTTGTTTACCATTACCCCTGAATCAATAAACCAGATGTTACAAATTCCCAAAATTGATTCTACAATCCCTTCTTCCATTGAAATCCTATACGACCTCTATTAGAAAATATCTTTCCCCCAAAGAGCCCAAATATTCGAAATATTCCTACCAAAAGATGCACAGTTGCCTAAGAAAAAACCTCCCTATCCATCTTCCATTTTCTCAATCGAAGACAACCAAATCATTTCCACCCTCTTTTGCATGTTAGGATACTTTTCTGATGAATGGGTAGATGAACCTATCTTGGGTTTTCTATCCATATTCTCCACATAGGAGAAAGCTACAGTCCAGTTCGATTTCAGTCAGTTTATGGATGACAATATACATGAAAAAATCTTCAAGTTCTCAACAGAGGGAATGTTCAAGTACTCCTCAGTGTTGGTGTACTTATTCCTTTTCTTCTTGGCAGACAGATTCTCCTGTGCTCTCCAGAAATTGGATCAAGACAAAAATCTTCAATCAGTGACTTCTTGAACATCACTAGTGAGTAATAATTCCACTGAGTTCACCTTCAAACACTTCATTGATCATTTTTACCATCCACTGGTGTGCATGCTCGGAAACAGAATGGAACCAAGGATAAATGAGGAGGTCTAGAGAATTCTTCATCTATCTGACTTGGCCAAAACAGGGGACTGATATCTTTACCAGAAGAATACTTAGATAAGAGTGTATGGGTGTGAATTTCCACCATACAAACTATCAAAATACCTCCCTGAAAAAATATTTGCATTGGAATATATCAGTTAGATGATAAACTCTATTGACATCAACTTTGTACAATTTAAGAAGAAAAAACAACTCAGGATCAAGATCCAAATTGATTCTTTCATATGAAACAACAGAGTTGCAGGAGAAGATGCCAATAACCTCTTGAAATAGATGGATTTCAGTCTGAGCTTCCCATGGAATTATGACCCCTTTGGCATTATATAAGAAATCAGGCTCAAACAAAAGACTTCTCCTTATGTTCATGTTCCAAAGCTTGAAATAAAAAAGATTATGAATTAGACAGACAGGCACGAAAATACATTGTTGGAGATAGAAGAACAACCTTCACCTGCCAGCATTTCACATACCATCACTCCTCGAGTGAAAACAAAAAAAAGAGCCAGGAAAGATGTTTCACCTTCAGTCACAGAGGTGTTAGCTGAAGATTTCCAAGTTTACATGAAGTGGACTAAGACTATCCACACACCAGACATGCTTAGAGAAAGAGAAACACAATCCACCATAGTCATGGAGGGACCACATTCCTCAACATTCTCCAGCAGCTAGTACATAGTGTCCACATCCTCATCTAATAAGCAAGCAAACACTACAGTGTTAGTTGAGTCCTCTCATGAGCCAACATGATCAAGCATTTTTGTCAAATACAAATTGATCAAGCAAAGAAATGAGTTTCTGAATAGCAGCACATATGTCCAGTTTTGGCAGCAGACATCTACAACCCAACATAGATTACTTTCTACATTTGACATAGAGAAAGGAAGGATGCATATGGAATTCTTACAGGCATAGGCCCTCATCCCAATACAACTTCTGATTACAAGAAAGAATCATTTGAGTTTGATGTGAAGGATCTTCATCCAACAGACCAAATGTACATACATAGGAAAACAAGGGAGATGATTTTATCCACTCTAACAAACACTTCATTGACTACCTCGAAGTTGCAGGTATCTTTGAACAACGTTCAATCCCAACTAAAGATGAAAAAGATATCATCCTTGGCCAAAGATAATAAAATCAAATACCTAGAGGAGTGGGTGTTGATGATTGGTTATGAACCATCTAATGTCAAGGCAGTTGAGGAGTTAGTGAAGAATAAAAATGTTGACATAGCCTCTTTGAGAAAACAATTGAAACTTCCAGCCACTAAAGATTCACAAGAAAAGGAAATGGATGAAAGTGAAGGCCACAAAGAGGAGATGTTGAAATTGATAATGGAGAAGAATGCACAGATAAAAGAGATGGAGGTTGAGTTAGACAAGTTGGTTAAAGAGAAATAATAGAGTGTGCAGGTTGTTATCCCACTGTATCCAGTTCCTCTCACAAGAGTTAGTACAACAGAAACAACCACAACAACAGAGATTCCATTAGCCATCCCAGTGAAAGTTCCAGATGCTTTTGAGAAGATGGTAAAGTGTATGGAAGATATGTCCCTTTAAGGAGAGGAAATTAGAAAATTGCAAGAAGAGGTGAAAATCCTCCAAGACATGAAGTCCATGTTTCATTCCATTTATCATGTAGATATGCATAAAGATTAGAGACTTAGTCAACAACTACAAAGGCCGTAGAAGGATACTCTCATGGCCAAAACATTATCTGAAGCCAAGGAAAACATCTCGATGGACATAAAAAAATCCATGGAAGAGATATGGCCATTCATACAAATTGTTTTTGAACTACATGAACTAGTGCAGAAGGCTAGAGAAGCAATTGGAAAGATAAGGGAATAATTGGGGGAGAAGCCTACAGAGGACATTGAGTTCATCAGGTTCCTAAACTCCAAGACCAATAAGGAGTTAGAAGCATTGTAAATTGAAGACAGGACAAAGACTATCCTTGAGGTCAAGTAGGTCTTGACCAAGAAAGGATTGATGTTGCAGCTAGAGGAGAAATATCAGATAATGTACATTGGAGTGCAGATATTTTTCATCAAGGTTGAAATGCTACACAAAAAGGGACTCCCTGGACTGCTAGTAATAAATTACAAGCTCATCACTATGTCATATTACAAGCAGAAGATCAACACAGTGGAAAAGGATGGTTCTAAATTTGCAGGTATACAAGGAAGCATTAATGGCAATGATTTTTTAGAAACATTACAGTTGGACTTGCGCATCTAACATGAGATAAAGAACATTTTTATCACGAAGAATACTTTTTCCGAGTACACTGAGATGGGCAAAATATATAGAAAGTTACTCAAACTTTCCATCCCTAGTCAAAAGAGATGGGAAGACATGTTTTCTTTACTTGAGTAAAGGTGATGTGGATTTCCAGGTCATTGTGGAGAAGCCAATCAAGTCAAAGTGATGAATCATCAACTACTTCCCCCCAGAATCAACACGAAGGATTCGAATAGATTAGAAACATTCCTATTATTTTGTAATTTGTAATCTAGTTAGTTAGATTTTTTCTCCACAATATACTAGTCATTAATGACAGGATCAAATGTAACTATTGTATAAATAATTCTCACTTCGAAGTATTGAGGGTTGATTTTTGCACCCAAGAAGTTATTTGTGTAATCTTTTCAAAAGGATTGACCAGTAATAAAACAGGCCATTTTACAGGATTCTTATGTCGAATTGTTGGTGATGTTTCTCTTTCTCTATTAAATGTTTTCTATTATCTGTAATCATTTATGTTTTTAGATTCTAATCATTGAAATGAGGTAAATAGAATAGAATTTATCTTGCATACTCTGTTTCTGGTATTTCATTGATCTATGTGTTATTCATCTAATATTAAGTAAGGAAATTATTAACCGCTTCTTTGCTTGGTTGACTTTCTCACATGTTCTGTCTATTCCATCTCATTTAATCTTAATAGATCCAACAATTTTATTTTCTCTCCCTGTGAAGAAACCTCATAAAAATTTGTATCTAATTCTTATCTTTAATAGAGACCCCATATCCCAATGGAAGTTTAATGCATTTATTCAACCAACCTTTATAAAAAAACAAGAAACTCAAACTATTTTAACTATCCTAATATCTAAAACCTAAACAAATCTAAATCATGCAGAGATATCCTTGTTTGAAACTAGCAGGGCTAAATCCTAGTTTCAAAAGTGGTTTTGATAAGTTACCTCTGTCAATTTATTCTACCCTTGACAACCTCTAGGAATTATAGAGTGCTAACATAGTGGTGACCATACTGGGGAACTGAACATTTTTTCCAACTTTATGAATTGTCTTCCCTAGATAAGAAAACTTTATTTATGAACAATCAAAGATCTAATTTTCAAGAGATAAATGTTCATAGGTTGTTGAAATTTGTAAATATTAAATTATATTTCTTAAATTTTAAGTTTTGGCTCCAAAAAGAATTCACACCAGACCTCACCCTGATCCACAACCTGTAAAAGTAGTAGATAATCCAGAAAAATTAATTAGAAAAAAGAATACAATAGAAATTCAAAGGAGTAGTAGTACTCTTCCTAGGGACACTTCTCTTCCAGAGAAGCTTGTCACAATCCAAGACATTGAGTTTGACCTACCTTTTGAGCATATCCTTTTTAGAACCAAATCTGATAACTTTGTGGATGAAATAGTAGTAGATCAAACCATCCTCCAACCTAGGACCCCTGGAAAAATCTCTCCTGGAATAGATTTTGATCAACAAATCATTCAATAGTTTGATAAAATATAAGATTTAGCATCAAATATTGACCAAGCGTTGTATAAATCCCATTTCCAACATTTCGTTGAGATTTCTTCCCTTTCTATTGCTGTAGATTTTGTCAATCCTCAAGTAACTCATTCTATACCTCCCAGCCCTGCTTCCTCCACATCTTTTGTCACTTCTCCAACAATCATACAAGTTGTCATCCAACCTCCTCCACCAATCATGGAAGCAATATATGCTCCCGTGGTGTTAGCTTCTACCTTACATAACATTCCCCTGGACTATCAAACTAGGATTCCTGAGTTTGATGGCACTAGAGCCCTTAATGCACAATAGCACGTGGATAAAATGAATGATTTATTCAATTTATAGGAAGTTGATGAGGTAGATGTCCAAATGAGACTCTTTGCACAAAGTTTAAATGGTGATGTTAAGAAATGGTTGAAAGCATTACCTGCTGCTAGCATTGTTGATATTATTGTTTTTCACCGATCCTTTCTCAATAGATGGGAGGTAAAGAAAAACCCTCTCCAAATTTTATCTGAAAATGAAAATATCAAAAGAAACCAAGGGTAAATTGTACATGACTATTACACTCATTTTAATAATATCTATAATGAAATTCCTACTGATATCAAACCTCCTCAAGTCCTATCCTTGATCAAGTTCCCTAATGGATTTGATGTTGATATGTCTTACCAATTTAGAGAAAGAAACTCTACCACTCTAGAAGATATGCATAAATGTGTTGTGAGTGTTGAAGAAAACCTATTATCTAGGAGATCTAGGCAAATAATAGAAAGGAGAGTCACTGTCAAGGAAGAACCTTCCAACTCCACTGCAAATGATAAAATAGATTCTTTGGTTAGAACTATGGAGAGAATGATGGAGAGGTTAGAAATCACTGATAGGAACCGACCTATATAGAATCGATCTTCACCTAAAACCTGAAATCCCAAATTCAGGAGAAATCCTCCCCAGATCAGGAAAAGAGAGCCCAGAGAACAACGGGAATAAAGAGGTCTTGATCAGCAGATTAGGCCACCATTTCAGGAAAATTATGTTGATGAGGGGTAAGAAACTATTGAGGGACTAGATGACATTCACATAAATCTTATGGGAGTTAATGACAATGATTTCATCTTTCTTACTCAAGAATAACATGACCTTTTTCTGATTTCACAGACCGAAGTAGATGAGGAAGAGTAAGAACAACAAGCCTTCAAAAATCAAATAATTGAAGTCCATAGACAATACAACTTAAGAAGTAAAAAGGCTAATGATAACCAAACTAAGATATCTTCTGAAATTAAGAAACCCTCAGATACTCTTGCCAAGAAAGTTCCTTGAAAGAAAAACTTAGAGACCCCTACAAAAAGAACACTTGAGTCTATACCAAGGACAACTCAAACTAAGGTTGCCTCCACCACTCAATCCAATCCTACTACCCAGAGGAGTGTGGTTGAGAAATCAAACCTTCACAATCAAAACAGAACTCCTACCACATTCAGTCTGGAAAGTGAATTGGCCAAACTGAAAATACCTACTCCTCTGTATGAACTGATGAACAAGAATGCTTACAGATAACAAGTGATCAGAGCCTTGAACATAGAACCAAGAGTAGGCACAGACACTGTTAACATTGTTTATGATCAACCAGAGTTGTTGTTTGGTCATGAGATTGGGGGAAAAGATGAAGGTGGTTTTGTTCCTTCTTTTTACATCAGTTTAAATATTCATGATAAGACATTACACAATGCCATGTTGGATTTTGGCACTTCTCACAACCTTATGCCCAAGGCTTTGATGGAGAAATTAGAGCTTGATATCACCATGCCTTACAAGAACTTATACTCCTTTGGTTCAAGCAAAGTTAAATGCATAGGTCTGATCAAAGAATTTTGTATTACCTTGGCACAAATCCCAACCAAAATCATGGTGATAGATATTGTCATTGCAGATATTCCTCCAAAGTATGGTATGTTATTATCCCGGTCATCGAGTTCCAAGTTAAAGGGTACCTTACAGCTGGACATGTCCTATGCCACCATTCCTTTATTTGGTCAGTAGAGAAGGTTGTACAGAGAGGCTTTGATTAAATACATGATCAACAGTCAAGATAAACCACATAACTATCCTTTATACTCTGTTCATTCTGATCGGGACTCCTTCATTTTATATAATGATGGTGACTTGGACAGTCAAATTGCGCAATTGGAAGATGATGTGTACAACCTAGAGGAAAATAAAGAAACTCCTGAAGAAGATAAAACAGTGACAATACAAACTGATGAACCAGTAGAACCTCTATAGAGTTTAGACTTCGATGGTGTTGTCAGTAAAGAAGGATTTGGAGATGGTGTGTGGGTGCATAATCCAAAAGAAAGGTATTCGGAAATCCATTCTTATAAATTAAATTTCAAGTGCACCAACAATATAGCCGAGTATGAAGCAGTAATGCTTGTCCTGAAATTGTTGAAAAATCTTTGTGCCAAAATAATTTTAGTAAGAGGTAATTCTGAACTTATCATTAAATAGATCAAAGGTGAGTATTCTTCCAAACACCCTAGACTCAAGGCCTATAGAAATGTTGTTTTGGATTTTTTACAATGTTTTACTGAATATGACTTGCAGGTGATTCCCAGAGGCCAAAACATAATTGCATATGGACTAGCTACTTCAACAACCACTTGTAAAATACCTTTCCATCTGAATCGCCAATACACAGTGGAGGTGAAATGCAGACCTACTATCCCATAAAATATCAGGTACTGGAAAGTGTTTGGTAATGATGAACAGATTGATGATTTCCTATAGTCCAAAAATGAATTTGAATGTGCAAACATTGATGTAGATAGTGATAATTAAAGTGTAAATAAATTAGACTTAGAAGGAATAAATAAAAAAGAAGAAATTCAGATTTTTTGCAATTAAAAGATAACATCCTGCCTAAAGGGTTAGTCCCATTGGAATAACTATTTGATTTCAATGATGTAGCTAAAAAGCCAAAAATTTTACCTATTGGGAAAGATGTTGAGGAATGTAACAAAGGAACAGATGAGGAACCTAAAATGATTGAATTATCCAAATCTTTACCTCCTACCCAAAAACAAAAATATATTGAACTGTTCAAAGAATTTCTAGACGTTTTAGCATGGAGCTATCAAGACTTGAAATATTATGACACAAGTATTATACAACACAAAATCCCTATAAAAGAAGATCATAATCCTTTCAAGCATAAACTTACGAGACTTAACCCCAAGTTGACGCCCCTAATTGAAAAAAAAGTTAAGAAAATGTATGATGCTAAAATAATTGTCACTCTAAGGTTTTCAAAATGGGTTTCCAATCTAGTTCCTACCAAGAAAAAGAGTGGAGAAATCACGCTCTGCATTGATTTCAGAAACCTCAATAAAGTCTCCCTTAAAGACAACTATCCTCTTCCCAAAATGGATCATATATTACAGAATGTAGTTGGATTGAGTAGGATCTCTTTGTTAGATGATTTTTCTGGCTACAACCAAGTATTAGTCCACCCTGATGACCAAGAGAAAACAACGTTCACTACACCTTGGGGCACTTTCATGTATGTGAAAACACCCTTTGGTTTAATGAATGTTGGTGCCACATTTTAGAGAGAAATAGACATTGCTTTTGTGGATGAACTTGGGATATTTATTGTCATATACTTGGATGATGTGACTATTTTCACAGGGGCAGACCCAGGGTTCAACGCTTCAACAACGCACCAAAAAAAACCCTAACTACCAGCCATTTCAGCAACACCTACAAAGAATATGAAGTCTCACCCGAGGTAGAGGCAGGGAGGGTTGTAGGACTCAAGTGTCTACAACCTAGCTGGGACACAGATCTATGATCACAATGCTTAACAAAGCACTTAGAAGTTATCATTCGTTAGTCTTTAACCCTTTAGTCACATTGCAGGTAAAACCCTAATTATAGAACAACACAGTATTCAACAAGATCTAGCACATCCAAACACTTAGCACATATAAACAGATCAGATATAGCATTCATTCGTATCACTAAGCATTAAAAATTCACCCATAATAAATAACTAAGAGAATAAATACAAAACCACATGAACAACATAGCACAAAGCACCATAACAAAGGATATACATGATTCACCCCCGACGTGGAGCTACGTCCACCAACTCTTAAGAATAGAGTTCACTTGTTTCTTAGCTTAATTAGTTTCTTATTGAGTAATATTAATTAGTTTACTTGTTGTAGGAGTTTTCATAGGTTAGTTAGATGTTTGTTTGCTTGTTTACTTGCTTTAATAGAATAGTTGTATGTTTGTTTATTTACTTGCTTACATAGGATATTTGCTTATTTGAATTTGAGTAGGTTAATTAAAGTAGTTTGTTGTTGTTATTGCTTATTAGGTAGATAGTTTTCTTTTGCTTATTGTCATGATTAAGTTAGTTTTCTTTAAGTTGAGTTTTCATTTGCCTTCTTAGGTCAATCCATCGATCCTTTGTTCAAATGTTACTTATGATAAATAGTTTAAGTTTCTTAGTAGGGTTTGATAATTAATAGTCTTTGCTTGAATAGATTAGCCCTTAGATAGCCCGTTTCCTTAGTTAGACTATACTACCTTTATCCTTTATTGCTTGGCACATATAGTGCTACAACTCTAAGTTTACTTGCCCCGGGTTGACAATTTAATTTAGGGTTTTTAAGTGTTTTTAGTGCATATAGAACACCCATCATTTTTGGTGTTGTTGTTGTAAATCTTTGGCTATTGGGAGAACTTATTGGTTTCCTATATTTTTTATTGTGAGGTGTCACAATACTTAGGTGTGGGGGAGGGGTTCATGAGTTGACAAATGATGACATTTCCTAGAAGAAGTAAATCTTTATAAAAAATTATGTGTATTGTTTTCATGATACAGGTTATTACATCAAAAGTCATTTTATTTCTTTGAAATGCTAATTCCATCTATTATAAACTATTGTACATTTCCTTAATAAACCACTTAACTGGTTTATTTTCGTTACAAAATGTTATGATTACATGCCTTATAGAATGCGAGATAGAGGAATGGATTGTGTGAGAACAATGGAAAATAAATAAATAATGGAACACTCTTATCTTTCTCTGCTCCTATTCATTGTATTTGTGATCTCTGAGGAATCAATTGCCTTAGCCACAAAGCTCCCAAGAATTCGAGACCGCTGGTTTAAACACCATTAGTTCCCAAGAGCAAGCTATAATAGGTTTTCAAACTCAAATTTTAGAACATCTCTATAGCTAATGGATACTCCAAAGAGTGGATAAAAGAGGAGCTAATCAACCCTCTCATAGTCATCACCAGATTGATCACATGTGAAGGTAGATATTCTTTCTTGATAGCCTATCACTTTCGATTATTAGATCACTTTCAGTTCAATAAGCCATTGAATTTTCCCTTTTACTTCTTAAAGAGTCTTGAGAAGATGTATTCCCGAGTGAGGAAGAATGTAACCAATCCCCATAAAAACCTATTTCACCACGACCTTTTCAAACTACTTGTCTTAGCCGAGTTGAAAAAACAGGGGAAAACATGGGATGAGTTCATTTACCAATTTTCAAACCCTCATATTACAATCAAGACTAGAAAGAAGACTCTTGATCTAGGGACTATTACTCTAACCAAACCCTCATTCTCAAGCTATTCCTTTACCAGACCAAAATTCCAAGAAACTTGTTGATACCCCTGCAACCTCATCGGGCAAGAAGACCAAGAAGCCTATTGCTAACCCCCCTCTAAAAATAGTAAAGACAAAGAAGCCTATTTCTAATTCATGACACAAGGATGTGCCATATATTCATTCTGGGGGGAGTTTCTGGAGCTAAAAAAATGCTAAGCACTGCCCATTTGTATAGCAAACCCATTAGAAGAGGAAGTAAGATTTCTGTCAAATTTTTGTCATATTGTCTTTTTACAATGTCTTGGGATATTATATCAACAGTTGTTTGTATTCGTATGATAAATTCTATTCTGCTGACATCATTGTGTGTGTTATAAGCTTGTTGTGCATTTTTATTTTATGCTATAGAAGACTTCTTATACTTAAATATTCTTTATGACAAATACAGAGCAATAACAACTGTTAAATACTTGTTGCCATCTGTATTACAAGATTATGAAAAGAGGAAAAATTGTTTGAATTGTTACAGATCGATGACAGGAAATAAAAATTCTCTTTTTCACCATGCCTACTAGTACAAACCAAGCCTTTTGTTAGTATATGTCAGTTCTGTCAGTCACCAATGATCAAAATTACTCTTTCATGTGATTGATAGGGTTATTAGGTCAAATTGTTATATTTTCAAAATAAAATTCTCAAATAAAATTTGACATATCTTGGTTGTAAATTGTCATTGGTGTTTCTAGGTGTCATAAATACTCCCTCCACTCATCCAAGGTCATAAATTTTAATCATGGTCGCGTCATCATTCCTTGTCATAAATTTTCAAATGATTGTCTTGTTCAAAGTTCTACTTCAAAATTGGTTTATGAATTAAGGAAGATGAATTTGACAAACGTGAAAGAGGTTCTTGTCAATAATAGAACAAGAAACAAAAAAACCCTTCATTTTATGCACAAGTGTTATTAATTGAGAGAAATTCCCCAAATACAGTCATTATAGGAGGGTTTCTGCACATTTGGATAGCTTGACTTCAAGTTAGTTGTTCAGAGGTTTGGAGAAGGACTTTGCAGTGCTTGATGGTTCCATTGTGTAGCATACATCATACAATTTCCAAAAATACCACGTTCAGCCCAAAACTCCTCTAGGAAGGCCTCCAAAAACCCTTGCAAAGACCACACTACGTTTCTGCTGAGAGCACACTGCGTTTCTGTAATTTGTGAGTAACCAAATTCAAGATTGGATTATGATCAAATGGGAAATTATTTTTTAAATGTGGAGGAGTTTTGTGTTCATAAAATACCCAAAAACAATAACCTCTCTTAGTTTTTGAATATACATTATGGTTTGGGATATATTCAATTCTCTTAGAGGCCTAGTTTTTCAGAAAATAAAACACTTTGTTTTTCCTGTTTTAGTCATGTTTTATTTTCCTGTTTTCCTAACAACTGGAAGTGAAGTTTTGAAAACCAAGATAGGATTTTATCAAGAACATATTCAAAAACAAAAATCTATGTTATTTTTTATACAAGAGTTATTGTCTTGTAGTTACAAGTGTCACTTTGATACCTATTTTTCACAAGTTTGTTAGGCCAGAATTGTTGCGCTTCTGGGAAGTCACTTTTGGAACTAAGTTTGCAGAGGTAAAATTCATGTTTTGGAACTAAGTCACTTTTCCTCACATGTAATCATCAGCCTCCAAAAACTCCAAACCCTCCAGTCCAAACTTAGAGAGCATGAAACACCGAGTTGTCATTTACGCCATGATAACATTGTCTTACAAGCCAAGATGAATTCTCTACAGTGTTTGGTTGATGATATGAATGCCACCAATAATAGTCTCTGGATGCAATTGAAACATCACAAAAGGCCCAATACAAAATCCCCCGGGCAAGAGGGAGAAGCTTCTAAAGCTAATCCACCCCCTCTTTTGCAAGACTAGTCATGTTGGGTGATTCATTTTTGTTTGGAGTGGGACCTACAAAATATTAGGTGTGGGGGTAATGTTGGTCTTGTGATATGGTTAATTTAATAATGATAATTACATCCTTTTTGGCCAAATGTGTATATGCATTTTCCTATTTTGAAGAGTTTTGAAGATTTTTTTTCTTAAATCGCCATAACTTATACCAGGTATGTATAATTGGAGTTTTGTAGTGATTTCAAGTATGATTCAACATGATTTAATGATTCCAAGGAGCTAATACACGATCTGTGTGTCACAGGGAAAAATTGCATGGCATTTTTGCATCCGACACTCCATCTGGTACTTCATCCGACACTATTACAGGAAATTAAATTAAATATTTATTTTAGGTAGGATGAAGTGGAATCTGAAAAATCTGGCACATGGGTTTTGTGTGCAATATGCCCAATTAGGTCCCGTGGGGGTCGTTTCCTAAAATTCTAAATGGATTGAGAGTAGTTTGTGTTTTTCAATTCTTCATCTAGTACTCCATCTGATACTCTGTCTGGCACTCCATCCTGCACTAAAATAGTGGGCGAGTTGGCAGCTATCATATTAGCGACCAGTGATGGGAAAATTGGTGACATAGGTTTTCTTAGTTCTCATGGCCTCCAACTACTGAGCTTCTAACAACTCAAATTGGGTTGTTATACTGGGCATTTATTGGCTCACTTAGTTTCTAGAAGCCACCGGTGGTTAAAACACATTTAATGTAATTGGTTGTTTTTAGAGGAGGCCAACCCTCCCAGTGGTTGACCTCTCAGCTTGTAAACCTATAAATACCACCTCAGTGGGAAGATAAAGAGAGTTAGAGAGAAAACATATAGTTCAACTTTGTTTTGTTATTTTTCATACATTTTGCCAAAAACTGTGTAAAGACTGCATTTTGGATTTTAATGGTGAATTCGTGTTGTTGAAGCTCGTGGCTCACCTTTGAAGAGTATCCATGACTTGATGGGGGGCCCACCAATAGTTTGGGTGAATATTTAGTTATTATTCTTGTAGATTTGAGTAGTGTAATCATCATTTTGTCTATTTCCTATACATGAGTTTTATTCTCTTTATTTTCTATATAAATTGTTGTTTAGTATTTAATTGTCTTAGTTCATTTTTGCAGGTTATTATAGAGGCTAGTGTTAATATGCAATGATCTTTTAGTTAATAGGAAATGAACTTGCAATTTCTTAGCTACTAACCATGTGTAATTAGATGATAGCTAGGGTTTCTTTATGCTGAAATAGAGTATAAAAACAGAGTTAAAACAAAGTTTCTAGTTTATGGTTTCTTTGGCAAGCTTCCGTGGATGGATAGTTGTTAGTTTGCTTATATAATTGTTTTTTATTTTTGCTCATTTAATTGTTAGTTAGCTTGCTCATTTATTTGCTTGTCATGATGCTTTCAATTCAGTAGATTTCCTTTCATAAATTAGAAGTAGTTGTGAAGTTTTATTTAAGAATAGAGTTCACTTGTTTATTAGCTTAATTAGTTTCTTATTGAGTAATCTTAATTAGTTTACTTGCTGTAGGATTTATCATAGGATAGTTAGTTGTTTGATTGCTTGTTTACTTTCTTTAATAGAATAGTTGCTTGGTTGTTTATTTACTTGCTTACATAGGATAGTTGCTTATTTGAATTTGAGTAGATTAATTAAAGTAGTTTGTTGTTGTTATTTATTATTAGGTAGATAGTTTGCTTTTTTGTATTGTCCTGATTAAGTTAGTTTGATTTAAGTAGGGTTTTCATTTGCCTTCTTAGGAATATCCATCGATCCTTTGTTCAAAGGTTAGTTACGATAAATAGTTTACGTTTCTTAGTAGGGTTTGATCATTAATGGTCTTTGCTTGAATAGATTAGCCCTTAGATAACCCATTTCCATAGTTAGACTATACTACCACTAGCCTTTCTTCCTTGGAACATATAGTGCTACAACTCTAAGTTTACTTGCCCCGGGTTGACAATTTAATTGAGGGTTTTTAAGTGTTTTTTAGTGCATATATAACACCCATCAAGGTTGTAGGACTCAAGTGTCTAAAACCTAGCTAGGACACAGATCTGTGATCACAATTCTTAGCAGAGCACTTATTAGTTATCATTCGTTAGTCTTTAACCCTTTATTCACATTGCAGGTAAAACCCTTATTATAGAACAACGCAATATTCAACAAGATCTAACATATCCAAACACTTAGCACATAGAAAAAAATCAGATCTAACATTCATTTGTATCACTAAGCATTAAAAATTCATCCATAATAAAGCACTAAGAGAATAAATACACAACCACATGAACAACATAGCACAAAGAACCATAACACAGGATATACGTGGTTCACCCCCGGCATGGGGCTATGTCCACCAACTCTTCATATTTTTTATTATCTTCTTTCAATCTTCTTAGATGAACAGAGCCACAAAACCAACTCCGCATAGGAAAGGATATATGTGCACACCTCGCCAGATCCTCCTTCCCTGAGCTTGGCACAACATAGAGCCTTCTTACATTCACTTTCACTTAGCTCTGCAAGTTCTCAACACAAAATATGCATAAAGTCTCTAGATCCTCACTAAGCCAATTCCACTAGGTCTAGTGTCCTTATTACATAGCCTATATATATATTTATACATTACAAAAGGGGTCTAAGCATGGGTAAACCCATGGGCCGACATCCCATACCCGTTACATAAACCCTAAACCCAAAATGCTCGCAAAAGGGGGCGAGATCCCAAGATCTCCACTTCGCCTGGTGCTTTGTCTTGAACCAGCCTATTGAAGCCCCAAAGATGGTCAAACATGACCAAGCTTCTCCAAAACTTTGTCGAGGGCCAATAGACCCCCAACACTCACTTGTGACTCATCCCGTGTCACTTTGATCTAGGAAACTCTACTTCAAAGGCCTCGAGCTTGGCTAGAGCTGTTGGAAATATGGCTACAGTAGAGATGACGCAGATGATCAAGGTTGTCATTGATGGCAATCGATTGTGTATGGAGAACAGATGCAGGAACACAGAAGATGAAACACAGACGCTGCAACACAAATGCAAACACAGATGCTGGAACACAGATGTTGAAACATAGATGCTAGAACACAGATGTTGAAAYGCAGAGGCTGAAACACAGAAGCAGCAGAGATGATGCGAAGCAGCAGAGATGACGCAGACGGTCAAGGTTGTCATTGATGGCAATCGGTTGGCTTATGCAACACGCACAAGAGATGCTGGAACATAGAAGCTAGAACGCAAATGTTGAAACACAAATGCTGAATCTCAGATGTTGAAATGTAGATGCTGAAACACAAATGCTGAATCACAGATGCTAAAACGTAGATGCTAAAACACAAATGTTGGATCACAGATGCTGAAACGCAGAGGCTGAAACACAGAAGAAGCAGAGATGATGCGAAGCAGCAGAGATGACGCAGACGGTCAAGGTTGTCATTGATGGCAATCGGTTGGCTTATGGAACACGCACAAGAGATACTGGAACACAGAAGCTAGAACGCAAATGCTGAAACACAAATGCTGAATCTCAGATGTTGAAACGTAGATGCTGAAACACAAATGCTGAATCACAGATGCTAAAACGTAGATGCTGAAACACAAATGCTGGATCACAGATGCTG
>ML780475.1:331934-349460 GCA_009831015.1 Picea engelmannii
ATCAGAGGTTGTAGCCTCTATGAGTTGGTGCTCATAAAAGATGAGATGTAACGAAGTTGAAGCTTGCTGAACATCTTAAGAAGACGAGGTTTTTTCCCTGGTTGGGTTTCCTCTTGAAAAATCTATGTCTCGTACTTGTGAATTAATGATGTGTGTGATTGCTGTTCGTTATACTATCTGCTTTATGTTTATAACTCTGGATTTCACAGTAAAGACTCACTTCCACTAAGATTAATGATTCAAAGTTAAAAAATGAGAGTAAATGGTTAATAATCTACACTAACTGATTCACCCCCCCCCCCTCTCAGTTAGTTCATACCTGTAACAAGAGCTACTTCGTGAGAGCCTCCTGCTCGACGAACTCCTGAATAACTTTCTCAGTGATGGGTCCTTTCAAGCGTTGTTCCACTGTAGTGACCACTTTTTCTAGCTATGCACTGTGTCCCTCAATCTCCTCAAAAAGTGTGCAGTCTTCATCATGTGCTGGCTAGAGCCTCTAGGTAACTTCCATGACTTTACTCTAGATGGAATGGACCTGTTGCTAAACTGTGTGTTGTTCCTGGGACCTTTTCATCCTCTTGACTGTTGATAGTGGCTTCAAATGTTCTTCTACTGTCGATTCTTGTTGCTTTGCCTTCTCGAGTTGTGACTCCAATGTCCTTAGTTTTGGGTCCTCTGCAAGGCGCTCATAAGTTTGTGCACTTTGACTAATGAGTTGCTTGCATTCTAAGGCCAATGCCTTGATTCTTTGGACTGTGCTCCGAGTAGTTTCTTCTCTCTGATATTGCACTTCCTGCGGAGTGCCTGGCACTCTTTGTAGTTCTATTTCAGCCACTCTTTCTTGGAGCTACTGAATGACTTCAGCGATATTCCCTACTTGGCTCTCAGTTGTTTCCTGTTCCATTTATGCCAGGCCCGACACAGAGAGAAGTGATCTAGTGACTACTTCTTTAACTCCAATATGCTCTGCGAGCAACTATTCTTTTTCCTTTTGGATTTGCACTCTATCCTCTACAAACTTTACCTCAAGGTCATCTTTTTCTTTCTGTGCAACCCAACGTTTCTCTATGGATTCCTCCTTTGCTTGCTTTAATGCCTCTATGGCCTTCTCTTTTTCTTCCTAGACCCGACGAAGGTGAGCCTTTGTCGAATCTGCTAATTTTTGTAGCTGGGACAACTCATCTCCTACTTCTATGTCCCCTTCTAACAATGGTACAATAGATACTGTGCGGCTCGAATAAAGAGCCTGATGTACCCCTTTGAGCTCTACCTCGATCTTGTCAAACATTGTCTCTTGTTTGGCTTCGCTTCACTACAAATGTCCTCTGAGGTATCTGATATAGTGGTGATGGTGAGGTCACTATCATCCACCATGAGCATTGTTTGTAATGGAGGTTTATTATCTTTTGACTTATTTTGTGAGGAAGGTTTCTTCGAGGAATCCTTTCTTTTCTTGGATGTCTCAGTCTTTGGAAGGGGATCTTTAGGTAGTTTTACTTCACCATGTTTCTGTTTTTATTCTTCCCCTTCATCCTCTTTTTTGTCTACTTCGTCACCTCCTCCTCCTTTAGGTGAATCTAGTGTAGTTTCCTTTGATGTGTTGTTTAGTTCCTGTACCTCTTCAATATTTTTCTTCCTATTGTTGTTGGGTGCAACATATTCTTCTCAGGTGACTATAGGACTTCCGATGAGATCGAGATCAGAGAGTTTTGTTTGTTCGACTGGTACTAGGAATTTTGCAGGCCATTCCTTGGTTATTTCCTCCATATCTTCCTTGGTGAGTTTGTAATACAACTAGAGCTCTTACTTTGTTTCATCCTTGCGCGCAGTGATATATATGAAATTCCTATCTACGCAAAACTTTGCAAATGACCTAAACCGATGCAGTGTATTAGACATCATGCGAGGGAAGGATTCAATGACCCTCTTTAGTTGCAAGTAATAGGTGTGGAACACTACGTTTTACTACGATTTCTTTGCCATGTCGCTCGAATACCATGGCGTAGTGAAATTTGCGGTGATTGGTTAGGATGGCTCGATTTCAGGGAAGGTCGCTCCCTAGGGAATCTTTTATGGGATGAAGGAAATGAGAATCAGCAACCAAATGAATTGAAACTCATAGCCCTGTTCTCCCTCTTCGTGGAAACCTTTCTATGACTGGTTGACGAGTTAGCTCACCCAGTTCATTTGCATCCCTTCAACACATTTTCCTACGAGGTCGACGTTGAACCCCATGACCTACGTTGGTATGTTCTTCCTCACAAGCTTACCAGTGATCAACTGGAAAGCTAAGTGCACTACACCAATCTATATGGAGGCTACCTTGTAGCCCTTCTTCCCTTTCTCCACATCACCATAGGTGTCTTTTATTCACTGCACCAGGGTGCAGTCTCTGCATCTTTCCCTGGGTAAAAATATTGCGGGTCTGGTCCTTGCATGCTTAATCCAATGATTCAGTGGATCAACGATGTATATACAGTGATGCACCTATCCAACCATAGGTAGCTACCATGGTATCATGAAAGGAGTATTTTAACGCATGTGTTAACCTCCTGGTGTCTGCCAAAGTGTGGTATCTTCATTATGTTGAGGATCATTGATCTTACGATGTCCATGGTCCATGGATGGGGGATTATATTCGACTTCTTCCCCATTGTATTGGTCAAATACTTGTGTGGTGTGAGAATTCCATAGTTTTTTCAGTCTCCTAAGTTGAATTCATTGATCTTCAACATCAGAATCTATCCTAATTGTGGTCCAACTACGCGTATCCCCTTCAGGAGGTACGCAGTGATCGATGTATAGTTGAAGTCCCTTGGTACGTTGTCATGACTAATCGCGCTAGCCAGAGGCAGGATATAATCAGGCAAGACTGACGAGATGAGCTTCACATTCGCCAAGTCTTCACGATGCTTGCTTCTCTTCTTTGTCACAGTTCCGGAGTGCCCAGATCGACATGTAGTTGACAGGGATGCCTGCACTCCTCTCGTCGATGAGGCCTATACTCCTACAGATATGAACTTATTATTCATGAGGTCTATGAGGATATCTTCAATGCATTTCTCTACTGCATTAATATCACCTGACATACACACTTGATATCAGATATCTCAGGTCGGTGGAGAAACACGGGTGGAGAGGTCTCAATAAGATTTGCATGAAAGTGATTAGTTCTTTGTGGGCTCGGATAATCAGAATATGAAAAAGTTTCCTCGGTAATACATTCGACGAATTAAATAGAGAACATCATAATGTACTCCTCCAATGGGCAGGAATGCCTCAATCAATACAATTTCAGTCATTATGGCACAGTCCCAAAGGTCCAATGACGAACATTCTGACAATAATTGTGTTTCTAGTCATTCTGGAGCATCGTTCTAATGGTCAGGATGCCTCCAACAGTCATATTGCTTCATCATGGAAAAGTTTCAGTCTTCTCCGTTCTCCTATTCCAGCGAGGTTCAAGTTCTGCAAGCCTTCCTTCTATGAAGTCCTCTCTGGAACCTCCTGCAATTTTTCTAGCTTTTCTTTCTTCTTAATGAGCTTTCTTGATTTCTTCCCTGTGATTTGCGTCTCTGGATTCCTCTTTCCATTTTTATTCTTATCTCCTCTTATAATAGTAACTTTGTACTTCTGAGGTTCTTTCACAGGGTTCGAGGCTAATACTTCCTCTCTTACTGTTTTTTGAGTAGGTTCTCTACTCTCCTGCATGTATAGGTTCTTTAAGCCTTCTTCATTCTTTCCACTTTGACAACCAGGTCTTTGGATCTTAGTTTCTTTGACTTGTCCTCTTGTTCCTATATTAGTCTCGCTATTTTCTCAACCATGAAATCCCTCAATTCTTTCTTTTTTAGTTCTATAGCTTCTTCTTCTTGTTTCCTTCAGATCTGATCTCTCTCAATCCAAGTCTTTCCTAACAAAAGTGCAAAAGGAGCATTGTTCTCAGCAAACTTAATGACCTTGAATTCTTCTTTTGTAGTTTCTCCATGGGAAACCATAAGTACATGGGAAAGTCTTCCACGTAGGGTTATTATATTTCCTTTAAACAATCCTATACCTCCCAATGAAGGAATCATAGCAGGCTTTCCTAAGATTTCCCAAGTACTTTATGTCATAATGTTCACCTGTGTTTCTGCATCCAATACACATTCTATGTCGAAGTCTCCTATTCTTGTTTCTATGCATTGTTTCTATTTTAAGATCTTTGATAAACTGATGTCTCCATGATCATTCAATGTTTCTTTCATCTACAATAATATAGCCTCTGATTCTTTCTAGTTCTTTAGCATATTCTTAATCTCTTGAACTTCCTCTTGGGTTTCTTGTCTCATGTTCATCTTCCTAACTTTAGCAATAATTCTAGGGCAATCCAAAAATTCATGTCCAATAGATTTACAACAAAAGAAAATAGGACCTCTACCAGGGAATTCCTTAGCAAGATGTCTCGACATTCTACAGCTATAACAAAGAGTTAATCCTCTCTTTCTCTTAAATGATCCCCAATATTTTATGTACTACGCACTGGGATCACAGTGATGGATCTGCAAAAAATTCTTTCTAGGATCTTGCATCCACTTGTCAGTCCAAATTTTTTGTCTATGCATAGGAATAACATATCTTTCACTATTTCTATCAGATCTATTCATATCATATCTTCTTTCTTCATGTTGTGCCCTAGTTTTCAGACTAGAACAAAATCTATCAAACATACCTAGATCCATTCTTTCGAAACAAAAATTTCCACTTATTTTACCTTTATCAGAGAATAAAGATTTAAGATCTTACCTCTTCTCTTTAGATCGGGCTTCTTTCTTAGCACAAAGCTTCACAAGTCAAGTAGAGTAATGCACACTACAACAACAGATCTACACACATAGATTTCTCTATTCTTCAGTTCCCAACAATCACAGTTTCAAGTTCTGTCAATGGAACCATTTGTTGGCATAGGGTCAGACATAGGGTTCAACGCTTCAAAAATGCACCAAAAAAGCCTTAACTACCATCACTTTCGACAACACTTGTGAAGAAGATAAAGTCTCACCTGAGGTAGAGGCAGGGGGGTTGTAGGACTCAAGTGTCTACAAACTAGCCGGGACACAGATCTATGATCACAATGCTTAATAGAGAACTTAGTAGTTATCATTCATTAGTCTTTAATCCTTTATTCAAATCACAGGTAAAACCCTAATTACATAAAAACGTAGTATTCAACAAGATCTAACACATCCAAACACTTAGCACATAGAAACAGATCAGATCTAACATTCATTCGTATCACTAAGATTTAAAAATTCATCCAAAATAAAGAACTAAAAGAACAAATACACAACCACATGAACATCATAGCAAAAGGCACCATAACACAGGATATACGTGGTTCACCCCCAGGTGGGGCTACCTCCACCAACTCTTCATCTTCTTTATTATATTCTTTCAATCTTCTTACATGTACAAAGCCACAAAACCAACTCCGCATAGGACAGGAGATCTGCGCTCACCTTGCTAGATCCTCCTTCCCCGATCTTGGCACAACGTAGATCCTTCTTACAATCACTTTCACTTAGCTCTGCAAGTTCTTAACACACAATATGCACAAAGACTCTATATTTGCACTAACCCAATTCCACTAGGTCTAGTTTCCTTATTACATCGCCTAGATATCTATTTATACATTACAAAAGGGGACTAACCATGGGTAAACCCATGGATCAACATCCCATACTCGTTACATAAACCTAAAACCAAAAAAACCCGCAAAAGGGGGCAACATCCCATGATCGCTGCTTTGCCTGGCGCTTCATCTTCGACCAACCTGTCGAAGTCCCAAAGATGGTCAAACATGACCAAGGTTCTCCAAAAATTGGTCAAGGTCCAACAATGACTGTCTATTCAAAAACAAATGAATAACACTTACAACACCTCAGAAGAGTTTTTGAAAAGTGTAGGAAGTTTGGAATCTCACCCAATCCCAAGAAAACCTTGTTTGGTTTAGAGGAGGGTAAACTTGTTTCACATTATTTTCATCATCCCTGTGACCATTAATGATGTAAAACTATCTATTGTTTTCAAAGGGATCATTGGCCTAAATTCCTTAGGAAAGAAGGAAGAAGAACTTTACCTGAGAGATGAAATTATAATTTAGTTTGTAAAAACCCTATTAAGTAAGGTTGTCATAGGCTTCACTATATATAGGGTGCGACAAAGCCTGATCATCACCCCCTACTCTAAATCTAGGTTGTGACGTCTCTGCAGGCAGCACTATACTTGGGGTGCGACGATTTTCATACATGGGAAAAACATGCATCTTCTCGATGCTTCTAGAAGGAGAAGCTTCTATCGTGAGGTGGCCTCTGATTGGTTTGGATCTTACTCTCTTTTCAAATTTAGTGAGATCATCCTAACCTCCTCACCTTATCCTCTTCAACTTATAAAAGGAGAGGATCTCTCATGGAGAAATTTAGATTGTATTGATATTGGATTGGCTTGATATTGTATATTGGAAATTTGGATGGAGATTTTTAGCTTGGTTAGAGTGGCTTTGAGTTTTTCTTTGTCAAGATATATTGTGAGTGACTGTTAGATCCATAGTCTCATAATTCTTGGAGAAGAAATGTGTGGGAAATGAGGGACAATTGGAAGGTACCTTATGACATCAACGCTTTGGTTGTAATCTCTCTTTCTATTATTTAATACAGATGCACTTTTCTTTCCTATATGAATCTTATTTGTCCATATTGTATGATTCCTTGATCACATACATATTTTCATATCAAGTAGGCTCTGTTATTCTTTTCTTCATTGGATTGTGTTCCTTTGCAGTTATTTCTCCATAATCCTCGCGACGGAGCTTGGATTGCATTGGAGAAGTCGGATATTCGATACTTAAACGGTATGTTCTAGATCCATTTCTCATTTGATAATTGAAATCTAAGGAAAGAATAGTGTATTGTCTTGTTTTGTTCTAGTTTTGTAGTGAATCTAGGGAGATCAATTTAAGTCTGCATTTACCAATTAATCTAATAACAAAACTGTTAGGTCACATCATATCTAAATATGTAATCAAGATAGACCCTAGCAAAATTGAAGCCATCCAAAAGATAGAGGATCCAAGAAACATTAAGGAATTGCAGTCTTTCATAGGAAAAATAAAATTTCTAAGAAGATTTATCCCTAACTTGGAAGAAATCCTAAGAAACATAACAAACATGCTTTAAAAAGATACAAAAATAAAGTGGAACACAGAAGCAAAGAAATCCTTTGATCAAGTGAAATAGGCCTTGACACAAGCCTCTGTACTAATTAGTATTGATTATACCAAAGATTTCTACTTATTCTCTTTTTCTTCTGAATATACCATTGCAGCGGTCCTTTTGTAGAAAAAAAGTGAAGGCCATGAACAACCTATAGCATTCTTTAGAAAAATCATTCATAGATGTAGCATTGAACTACAACATCATGGAGAAACATGCTTTTTCCTTGGTAAAAGCAATTAATGATTTCAGAGTATACATTCTCCACTCAAATATCATTGCTTATGTTCCTAATGTAGTGGTGAAAGATATTTGCAATCAAGATAAACCAAATGGAAGAATAGGTAAATGGATTTCTATGATCCTTGAGTATGATATAGAAATCAAGCCAGCCAAGTTGATCAAGGGTCAAGGATTAGCCAAAATGATGGCTGAATCAATTTTTAATGCTTTAGATATAAATTTTCGAGCTACAGCTGATGAACAAGGAGAGAAGGAGACTCCACATGTCAAAGAGATTTTCTCAAAATCTCCCTGGTATGCATACCTCATTTATGTTTTACATCATCTACAAGCTCCTCCTGGTTTGGCAAAAACTAAAGCTAGATTTTTAAAACTTAAAGCTTTGAAATTTTGCATTCTGAATGGAAATCTTTATTGGAAAGATGTTGGAGGTATCTTACTAAATTTTTTATAGAAAGATGAATCTGACAAATATTTACAGGAGTTCCATGAAGGAGATTGTAGTGGACATTTAAATTGGAAGGTTACTACTAATACAATTCTTAGAGCTAGTTTCTACTGGCCAACCTTGTTTGCAGATGTCCACAAAAAGGTAACCTCCTGCCACAAATGCCAGATCTTTGAAGGAAAAAGGAAACTTATGCCTTTACCTTTGAAACCAATTTCGGTTGAAGCTCCATTTCATCAATGGGGTTTAGATTTTATTGAAGAGATTCACCCACCTTCATCAGGCCAGCACAAGTGGATCATCACAACTACTGAATACTTCACCAAGTGGATTGAAGTTGTACCCTCCAGACAAGCCACTAATCTTGTGATTATAAAATTCTTGGAATCTAACATTCTTTCTCAATTTGGATGCCCCGTGAAGATTATCACTGATAATGTAGCAACTTTCAAATAAAACA
Source organism: Picea engelmannii (assembly GCA_009831015.1). NCBI lineage: Eukaryota > Viridiplantae > Streptophyta > Pinopsida > Pinales > Pinaceae > Picea > Picea engelmannii. The sequence goes on from ML780475.1 coordinate 340,336, forward strand.
AGATGATAGAGTTTTGCAGCAAGTTTTAGATCACTTTAGGACACTCTACATCCTATTACCCTCAAGGCAATGGATTGACAGAGTCTTCTAATAAGATTTTGTTCAATATTATCAATAATATTCTATAGGAAAATAAGAATTCATGGAACAACAAGTTGGTACATGCACTTTGGGAAGACATGCTAACTACAAATAGGTTAATTGGTATGTCTCCATATTAGTTGGTTTATGGAATGGATGTTTTTTTTCCAACCTCTTTGGGTGTTCCTGTTATGAAGCTATTACAAGAAGTATAGGTAGAACCAAACAACATCCAAAGAAGGATAAATTAAATGATATAGCTACAACAATGCAGAGAGGAATTTTATAACCAGACTCAGGTAATCCATGAGAATATTAAGAAAATATATGACAGAAGAACCAAGGATCATGATTTCAAATTGGGTGATATAGTACTGAAATGGGATTCAATAAATGAAGAAAAGGGAAAACATGGAAAGTTTGACAATTTATGGAAAGCCCCATTCATAATCTAGTCTTACATAAGAAACAATGCATTTTTAATCAAGGACATTGATGGAGAATATCTGCCAGGAGGACCTGTCAATGGCAGAATGCTCAAGCATTATGTTCCACCAGAACCAAGATCTTCTCTCACTCAGCTCATTGTAAATACCATGTTTTTACTTCCATGTCATGTGTGGGTGATTTTTATCAGATCGTTGAATCCCGAATAGAAGGCCCTAAGCCATTGATCAGGATCACCAGATTTACAGTTAGAATAAAGAAAATCAGGATGTAGAAAAATAACTGGAGAAGAAGATTCAAGGAAGTAGGTATATGTTTCTTGGCACCTCACAAGGAGAGCACCATCCCCAAGTGGAACCACTGTTATAACCCTATATCTCATAGGATCACCTGGTGGTTAGAATATCTTCCTCTAGTTGTATTGTATTGTAAATGTTATTTTATTCTGTAAATGATTTACAAAAGAAAAGAAAACAAAAGAAAGGAAAAGAAAAGAAAAGAAAAAGAAAAAGAAAAAAGAAAAGAAATAATAAAAATAAAAAGAGGATATAAAAAATAAAAAATAAAAAGGAGAAAATACAAAACCCCATCAAAATAAACTGTTGGATTACTGAGAGGGGGGGTGAATCAGTAATAGAGAAATTTAATACTTTTTAACCAAATAATCCAAGTGTTTTGTCAATGTAGAATTATCATCCAATAATGAGCAATGAACAAATGAACAATCATAGACATACACAGTACACCAGTGTTTTACATAGAAACCCAAAGTGTGATAAAACCACGGAATGCTTGTTCTTATATGTCTTTAAGAATTACATTCATTGGAAGCACCAACTTCCCTTGTTTTCCAGCTGCAACTAGAAGGAGGCTCCAACCCCCTAGTTTCTCAAGCTACAACCTGAGGGAAGCTCCAACTCCCCAATTATATGGCTACAACCAGAAGGAGGCTACAACCTCCTATGTGCTTTGGCTGCAACCGGAAAGTGGCTACAGCCACCTGTCCTTGCCCCGTCCCACCACCCTGACGTAGAAGTAGAATGACGGAACCACTTTCACACTATCACTTTGAGATATACCGTTGTAAACCTGTACCAATAAATATGAACCATGCATCAACCATGCATCAACCTGTACCTCAACCTGTAATCAACCTGTACCATAACCAAGTGCATCAACCATGCACCAACCTATACCAAACAACCTATAATCAACCTGTACCATAAATAAGTGCATACAACCATGTACCAAGTATGTACCAATCATGTGTCAACTAATCATCAACTATGAATCTTCAATATTTACCAACATCATCAACTATACACCTCATGTATGTGACAACTCATCAACTACTTGTCTCAACCATGTACTCAACATGTACCTCAACCAAAATCCATGATCAATTTCATCATCCACATCTGATTTGTAGCTCTTTAATAGAACTATTTTATATGATCACATTCCTACAAAACTTCCTTAAATTTAACAACAAGAGACTAGCATTTTCATCAAACTTTTCTTTAGTCTCACATGCCTATTTTTGTATTAGTCAACAACCCTAACTTGAAGTAATCATAACTCTGTACCTGTAATGAATAAATATCTAAAACTGATAAACAATGTTCTTCAGTGTGTTTTGCGCAATTCCTCTAGGTTTCACTACTTGGAACCTCTCAGAAAAGGAGTTATAGCAAAAATGGCATACCTTGTTGAATTCTGGCTTATTCTAGAGAGTGACCTTGTAGAGCATGCCCCACACAAAATATTTGTTGAATCGATCAGAAAATTTTACATAGAATACTATAGACCTTACACTAACCAACACATTTTTTCTTACCAAATTTGTATATGTTATGAATAATTTATGACATTTTTACCCGAAACACTTGTGTTTGACTAGTTTCAGGACTAGCCACGAACCCTATTTTCCAGAGAGTGTAACTCCAAAAATTCAACGACCCACAATCTGAATTTTTTACCACAGATACTTGGATATGTTTCCTCAGTAGAATATCAATTTAACAGTCTGAATGATTCTAGAAAAATTTTTATTGTGAAAATGGTGAGATGACCTGTAAATAACATACCTTAGAAAGCACCATCAAAAGAATTTATCCTTCCTTGAATTCCGGCTTTCTTTTCTTCACCTTACCTCAGAAATATGACTTAGATAGACTTTGGTTACCTCGGACACCTATAGGTATTCAATATTCTCAAGTGTGTCTTAAATGAGAGAGCCTTGTCTCTTATTTATACTCTCCAAGTAGCTTCCTTAAAAACATCTTCTAGGTCACTTTGCCCACTTTCCTTATTTTAGGGTTAACCCACTTCTAATTTATCCATTGAATTTATTATTTAAATAATTTATTTTGTATTCACTTTGAATTATAGTACACTAATCACTTCACTTTATTATTTACCTTCTAAAATCTCTCAAACCACTTTGACTACTTTGACCTTTTGGGGCTTCTATGAGGGTCCTCCAGCTTCGTAAGGCCATAACTCTCAAACCATGAGGCATTATGTGACGTTCCACATACCACTAGAAATGGAATGACATGTACTATTCATATATAATATTATTACCTTCAAATATAGAAAAAATCATACCATTATCCATCAAACAAACTTGGGTCCATTACCCAAACTTGGGTTCTCCAACTTCACATGGTCATAACTCTCTAAACGTGAGGAGTTATGTGACATTTCACATACCACCGGAAATGGAATGACAAGAACTATCCATATAGGATAGTTTACCTGACAAATTTATTTTCCTTCATCTTATTATTCCACAATTAATCACGGGTTCTCTTACTCCGCAAAGCGTCTTCTCGTGAGGGATTTCACCATAAGGGGACCACTTTGGAGTTCATCCATATTTACTTCTTATCAACCATGACAAGACAATAATGATTCATCTATACATGAAACAATATTGGGTCCATTACTTAAACCTTTGTGTTGCGAGGCTTTCTTCAAGGGTTGACTCTAATGACAACCAACATTAATCAACAATCTCCCCCTTTGGCATTGATGGCAACACTCTGATGCAATACTGAAATTATATCACTCATGATCCCCCTGGAACCATGCCTCTATCCTCTACGTATGATAAATATTCCCCCCCTTGAACCATGCCTTTGTCCTCTACATCTTGATAAATATCTCCCCCTTTGTCATCAATGGCAAAGGTATCTTTCCATCTAGGGCTTCTCCCCCTTACTAAAATATCCTCTTATGGTGTTTCCTCATGTACATCTAAGACATATAAGATAAGCATTCAAAAATCATTCATTTTGGAGTGGAAATAACTCCAATTCTTTGGCGAAGATATTCAAAGGCTTCTCGTGGAAGTGGTTTTGTAAAGATGTCTACCACTTCTTCTTTTGTTCCCACATACTCAACTCTGATGTTCTTTTCTTCAACCTTCTTGTTAAGCCCTAATATTGGTCCCTTAATTGGGGCATATTATATTAGTAATGTTATTTTATTTATGTCGGCTTTAGGCCATTAGTTGTAATTATACCTCCTAGTCTCCTCTATATACCAAGGAGACATTTTCATTTTGAATCATCTTGTACTTGAACATTTTAAGTTGGGTAAAAGGAGGTTTCCCCCTCGAAGAGGCTTATTATCTGAAATTATCTCTTTTTCAAGGCATTGAGTACTTTTTCTGAGGTTTTTCTATGCTATATTGATATTTGGTTCTTAACATATGGTATGAGAGCTCAAGGTCTTGGGGTTTCGCTGGTACATCTGAGACACCTTGGGATTTTTACTATAACTTGTTTTCTACAATGTTTCAGAAGGAAAGGATTTGAGGATATTTAGTAGACAGATCAAGGTACGTTGGGTTCAAAATTCAGCTCCTGAGGCCTTATACTTTTAGAGATACAACCTGTACAAGATAGGGTTCTGAAATCATCATGAACTGAGTCATTGCAGAATTTTCGCTATAAAAACCTTTCTGTAATGTTTCAGACCCTAAAATATGGAGGATATTTACAGAAATTAGTAAGGTATCTGTGGTAAAAATTTCAGGTTTTGGGTCATCTTAAATTTGTAAATACCCCTTCTGTAAGATAGGGTATCTGACTAGTCTCAAGAAGGTGTTCTAGGTAAAAGAATCATAACTTCTTCCTAGAGTGTCCAAATTGAGTGGGACTGGTATCATTGGATTTTGGACAGTTTGTAGTAGTTTTGGTGTGAGTTTAAGAATTTTATATTAATTATTTTGTGCAGGGAACGCTATACAAGTGAGATCTCCTAGAAAGGCCAAAAATCGACAAGTTGTGGGGAAGTTACCGTAAATTCCACTTGGCACATCCAATTTTGATCAGACTGTTGAAATTACAAAGACAAGTGAGAGGGGGGGGTGAATCAGGTGTCTCTATTCTTAAACAATTTTAACAATTAAAACTATTTTTAATCTTTCTCTAAGTGACCATGAATATTATACTACATATGGACAACATAAATAATAAGCATCACTCACACATAAGATATACACAGAGATAGATTTTCACGAGGAAACCCATAAAGGGATAAAACCTCTTCTTCTTTGAAATGATAGGAAGTATTTTAAGTTCTGTACATCATCCTTAATTGAGCACCAAATCAATGTGAGGCTACTACCTCTATTTTACAAGCTCCAACTTGTTTGAGAGTACCAACTCTCTGGTTTCTCTAGCACCCACTAGAAGGAAGCACCAACTCCCTGAGTTTTCCAGCACCAACTAGATGGAAGCACCAACTTCCAGTTACACAGGCACCAACCTATATAATAGAGAACAATTGTCCTCCCTTGCACCACCCCGCCACCCTAGTTTTTCTGGCTACAACTAGATGGAAGCTACAACTCCTTGTGTTCAAGCACCCACTTGAACTTCTGAGGAAAATAGTCCTCCCTAGCACCTCCCTACCACCCTTATTACAAATAAATGATTGAATACCCAACAACACAGATAAATCAATTCTTACCACTTCTTCATTGTTCTGCAATTCTTCTCTGCTACAGTATTCTTCTGCTCTATTCAAACTTGGCTTGACTTCCTGTCTCTTTATATCTATTCTATCTCTGTCCTTCCCATTCTTTTTGATATGTGCACATTCTTCTCTCTTCACCTTTTCTCTTCTATTCATCTTATGTTCCTTATCTCTGAGCTTTCTTCACACTGTGCATACTGTAGTTTTACCTTTCTACAGTTCAACTCATTTTTCAGTCAGAACAGCCAACAACTCACAGTCTCTATGTTTTTCTTTTATGCACCACCATGACAGTAGTTACACTTCGAATCTTCTTAGGCAAAGAAAATGTCTCAGCAACTGAAACGCCAACCGATCAAGAATCATGAATTAGATTTGCTAACTGATTCATAACTTTCCAATTAACTATGATATGGAACAGTATCCCTCCGATCATATTCAAGTTCACCTACACCGTTGGATTAAAATGATGGATCTTGTGCTTATTTCACCATTTCGCAATTCACCATTTCGGTATTTAGCCATTCCTCGTGATGAGATAACTTGATGCTCCATGTCATGATCCCTGAAACTCTTAAAAAAGAGCTTACTTGTTAGCGCCTTTCGCAATTTCGGCACTCTTGATGTGAGAGTTCTCGACAACTCCACCTCCCAGTCTACGAAACTTCAAAATGGAGTCAGTTCAACTTTTCAATTTTTCGTACTTCACAATTTCGGGCTTCCTGTCGTGAGAGTCCTTGATATCTCCAACTCCCGTTATCCGAACCTCCGGTATGGAGTCTTTGAAATTTTGCGATTTTGCATTTCGCAACTTCAGGACTCCTGTGATGAAGAGTCTTGACTCTTGACTCCTCCAACTCCCGATATCTGAAATTCCGGTATGGAGTCTTTGACATTTCACGATTTTGCATTTCACGACTTTGGGTTTCGCGACTTCGGGACTGCTGTGATGAAGAGTCTTGACTCTTGACTCCTCCAACTCCTGGTATCCGAAATTTCAGTAGATGTGCCTGTTTCAGGATTTTGGGGTTTCACATTTCATGACTTTGGGACTCCTGTGTTGGAGAGTCTCGAATCTTGACTTCTCAATCTCCCAGTAACCAAAACCTACACCAAGATGTGTTTTTCACATTTCAACACTTTGGCATTTCGCATGTCGTGAATTCGAGAGGTTAGGGAACCCCTTTCCTTTGAATTTCCAGTCAGCAAAATGACGATTTTTTTCCACGTGTCCTATGGACCCAGTGGTCTAGATCTTATCGAAACTTCACAGGACTTCATTGTGTCTGATCAATGGTCCAAATCAATCCTTGATCCGATGGTTAGGAATATATCATGAATTCACAAGTCTTTGTTGTGCCTGATTTAGGATTTCGGCATTTCGTGACTTCGGGACTCCTGTGGTGAAGTGTTTCTACACTTCCAACACTCGGTATCCGAAACTCCGATTTCCCAGTCTGTGAAACTCCAAAATGGAGTTATTTGACATGCTCTGACCTTTCGCATTTCTGGATTTTCTGCCATGCAATCACCATTGCGTTGCTGGTCTTGCCACTTTCTCTTGTTCATCATCATTGGGTTGAGCTTCCCATCAATGAAAAACAAATACTCTGCCTTCTGTATTAAAACATGCCAACTCAGACCTGTGGTATTATAGAGAAGAAATATCAGAGAACTACATAAAACAAAGTTTCATACCTAGAAGGGTTGAAACTTGGGAGATACAACAGAAGAAATATTGTCTTGAAGAACCACCTTAAAATCATGGTTCAAAAGTGATACTTGGCCAACATGCCACCCAAAAAGGGAACTTCTACACCAAATAAGCCTCCAGAAAATCCCACTTGGACTCTTTATGAAGGTGAAGAAATGCCTAGGGACATAAATGATTTACAAAAGAAGATAGTAAAAAAATATGAACTACAAGAGATGATGGAGGGTTTAAAAGGGGAGATCATGGAAGTATTGAAAAATTTCATAACAGAGAAGACACTTGAAAGTGAAAATGCATCCCATGAAATTCATGATGAGGACACAAGGAAGGCGAATCAAGAATGGAGAAACTCCAAATTTGGTTTGAAGACCAACCACGTTCCTAAGATTGATATGAGGAATTTTGATGGCAATGACCCAATCACATGGATACTTCAGATGGAGAAATTCTTTGATCTCCATAATGTGCCACATACACAAAAGGTACGAATTGCTTCTTTATAGTTAGAACCTAATCAATTTGTATGGTATCGATGGATTTTCTCTCGCAAATCACTCGTCACTTGGACAATTTTCACAGAAGAAATGATATCACACTATGAGGATACAAGGAGCAATACCTTCTTTATCCAATTGATAAATCTCAAGCAAAAGGGTTTAGTTACCGAGCACATTAAGAACTTCCAAAGATTGAATATAAAGGTAATCGATATTCCAGATGAGCACTTGATTGATGTATTCATAGGAACTTTAAAGGATAACATTCAACATGGGGTTCTCCTTTGGGAACCCAAATCATTGGAGAATGCATTTAAGGTGGCAAGAAATATTGAAAGTAAAAATATGGCTATGGCTACTAGAAGGACCAATCCTAATATCTATAGAGAGAACAATGCTCCTTCTTCTAAAACACCTCAACCTACAAGGTTGACACTGTCAGGCGAAATATATGTCGTTATAATAACGTTGTAGTACTTGCCCAACCATTTAATTGTCAACCCGGGGTACGTAGACTGACGAAGCACATGCACTGTATATGCAAGACTGAAGCAGAACTAATCTAATCTAATCTATGTTGCTGAAATCAAACTGATCTAAGAAAGCATTGAAACACTAACTAGGAAAGCATGAAATTACCTAAGGGAAATACAACATGTGAAGAGTTAACACAATGAGCTCATACAACATATCAATCTCAAATTATATTGCAATAGTCAAATGACAAAACATGAAATAATAACAAAGCTAAGAATTCCCTTCTCCTAATTACAAGACTAATTCCAAAAACTCAAGCTTCAATCCTAATTCTAATTGTAATTCTCTAATTTAATTCTCATGAAGAGAGAGCACTCTCTTATATACATGAAGAAGATAACCATCTCATAATTGCAGATCCACTATTCTCTCAACTAATATCAACTACTTTCCCATTATTACAAGATATGATCCCTTTAAATCCTCACACATATCTCCCATATATCTTAGATAAGATATTCTAACCAAATCTCCATGATCTTCTCCTTGAAAAGAGGCTTGAATAATTATCTCCTTTGGAATGATGGAAGAGATATTCGAGAAGTCTCTTTGAATTAATCATCCACATATTCCTACACATTACAAAGCTCACACATAATTGAGATATGTATGAAAACATGTATGTTTTCTAATATTTAATCATAAATTCACTTTTAATACTAAAATGAATAAAGTGGAAAATAATAATGTGAAACCCAAATGTATTTATGAAAAGGGTATGACAAAGGTTTAATTGGGTGATGAAATGTAAGGAATAGTGAAGGGAAAGGTGGATGAAAATACGACATTTCTGAGTCCCAACATGCCCCCCAACTTAACTTGTTGCATGTCCTCATGCAACCATGCTTGGATCTTCTGAA
>ML780475.1:366282-430924 GCA_009831015.1 Picea engelmannii
GCCATGCCCACCTTCAACAATACCGCTGACACTGCAGCGCGTTTTTTCTTCAACCACGTCATATCACGTTTTGGCGTACCACTCCAACTCGTTTCCGATCATGGGAAACATTTTGAGAATGAGATCTTTGTTGAACTCTCTTCACGGTTGAACATACATGCATAAAATCCCTAGCATATCATCTAATAGCTCAAAGACATTACACTAATCTACTATACAATGTTGAAGAAATAGACAAAATAACCTATTGGGCCAGTATCCATAGGAAAAGGAAAGTTTCCACAGAAGATCATTCAAGCCATGTACATGAAGTGGTATGGTCTAAGGATGTCCAGTCATATTAAGACCAGGGGTAGGTGTTGTCTGTGGGTGCCTTTGTAGGAGGTGAGTTGTACCCGTCATGGATGCACTTTTTTCAAGCCCCTTTATTGCCTTTATTTTTTATTTAATTCTTTTTCTTTCTTTTTACTTCAAGGTCTGACCAGAGGACACTGCCTTAGCATGGTGACCAGAGCTGACAGTTTTACCCACTGGTATTTTCACAGAAATAATAAGGTTGGCTCGTGATGAGACCCCCTTTCCCTTGTCCATGCAACCAAAGGTCATTGTCCTGGCATGGTGACCAGATAATGGCAATGTCATACTGCTAGATACCTATGAACATAATGGGCCAACTCGTGATGATACCTCCCATCCTCTTGGTTAGGTCTTATTTTTTTTTTGTTATTTTCTTCGCGTCCCTTTTGTTTCTTATCGAGAGGCCCTTTATTGCCTTCTCGGGGTTCCCTAGGTGAAGCATATCTAGGTTTTATTTTCTATGGATTTTATCTTTTACCAGCGTCTTTTACCCCCTGGGCCTTTAGCCCCTTCTTCCCACAAGACAAAGTGTAACCCTCAAAGGTTATCCTAATGGTCGGACTAGGGGAATGGGATGGATGTATGGGGGATAAGATGTAAAGTGATAGAATGGTGGGAGTGGACGATGGCTCTACAAATCCCCCCTGGTGGCTAACCAAAACCCATAAATACAAGCTTTCTAGGGCACCCCGTTAATCCCCTCAACAATGGTCAAGTGGAATAGTGTAAGATCCAAGAAGTTGTTAGAAATGTAAGGAACCTAATGCATATATAAGAAAGTTATAAAGATCAAACATGACACATACCATGATACCTTGAACCAATTACCTCATGGAGCAAGAGTCTTCTCTGATGCAAGTCCAAGCCGATGGTGATGGAAGCTGTTGCTGCTAACAGGACAAGTCTGCAACGAAGAAGAAGGATGGGCCCTCTCGGGCCATGACCAGGTCAATCCTGCTCTCGGTACTCCATGTCTAGGACCTGTGGGCCTCGAGACATGATCTCCTAGTTATCCCTAGAAAACGGGGATAACAGTCCCAAAAATGGTCAAACACGACCAATGTTTCCTCAAAAATTGGTCGAGCGCTTCAACAACGCACCGACAAAACCCTAACTACCGACCCTTTCGACAACACCTACGAAGAAAATGAAGTCTCACCCGAGGTAGAGGTAGGGGGGGTTGCAGGACTCAACTGTCTACAATCTAGCTGGGACACATATATGTGATTACAACACTTAACATAGCACTTAGCCAACAATATGCATTAGGTTATGATTCTCATATAAATCGCAGATTAACCCTTATCAAATATTAGCACAGTAACAATCAAGATCCATCCCTTAATACCTCTTAGCACATAGCATTAAATCAGATCTGGCATTCATCATACATAAAGTACTAAGCATTCATAGATCTATCTATCATACATCAAGATCATTGAACTAAGTAGATAAATACATAAACAATATGAACAACATTTCACAAAGCACATCAACACAGAATATACGTGGTTCACCCCAGTGTGGGGCTATGTCCACCAATCTTCTTCTTCTTCTTTATTAGTATTTGAGCTTCTTACATTCTTCTTCTCCTATGCACAAAGTCATAGAGCCAACTCCGCAAAGGAAAAGAGATCTACGTGCTCTTTGCCAAATCCTCCTTCCCCAAATTAGGACAAGGCACCAAGCCAACTCCTCAATAGCACAAAGCCTTACACAGTCTGTGCACAAATCCTCTTACAATCACTTGCACTTATCTCTGCAGTCTTAACATACTCTTTGCATGAAACCAATGATTCATGCACTAAGCCAATGACCTCTACTACTTACATCACCTAGCTACTTATTTATACATTACAAAAATGCCTAATGATGGATAAACCCATGGGCCGACATCCCATACCCGTTACATAAACCCTAAAAGCCCAAAAATTCTACAAAATGAGTGAGATCCCATGATCTCCACTTTGCCTGGGTGCTCTATCTTCGACCAACCTATCAAATTCCCAAATATGGTCAAACATGACCAACATTTCCATAAAACTTGTTCAAGGACCAACAGGCCCACAACACTCCCCTGTGACTCATCCTGAGTCACTCTGATCTAAGAAACACTGCTTCGAAGTCCTTGTTCTTAGCTCGAGTAGCCTTGACTTGTTGCTTTTCTATAGCCTCCTTCTCGTGAACTCCTGAATTACTTACTCGGTGATAGGCCCTTCCAAGCGTTGTTCGACTATCGTAACTACTTGTTCCAGTTGTGAGCCTTGTCCTTCGATCTCTTCAAAAAGTGTCCAGGCTTCGTCCTGCACCAACTAGAGCCTCTGTGTCACTTCCATGACTTTTCTATGGATGGAAGTAACATGCGTGATGCTCCTGTGACCTCTTCATCTTCTCAACTATAGTAAGAAGCTTCAATGTGCATGTACAATTGATGCTTTTTGTTTCGCCTCTTGGAGTTGTGCTTCCAATTTCCTCATCTCTAGATATTTTGCAAGGCACTCATAGGTTTGCGCACTATGATGAATGAGTTTCTTATAGTTTGAGGTGAGTGCCCTGATTCTTTTTACTGCTCTCCTGGCAGATTCTTCCCTCTGATCACACACTTCTTGTGGAGTGCTAGGTACTTCTTGGAGTTATAACTCTATGATTCATGCTTGAAGTTGTTGAATGGCTTCGACAAGATTCCCCACCTGCATCTCAGTTGACTCTGGTTCCTTCTGTCCCAAGCCTGGCATAGAGAAAATTTCTCTGGTCACTGCCTCTTTGACCACCGTCTGCTCTGCAAGTAGCTGGTCTTTTTATTTCTGCATCTTCTCTTTGTCTTCCTCGAACATCACCCTAACTTCATATTTCTCCTGCTGCGCAATTTGAAGTTCCTCTAAGGCCTCCTCATTTTCTTATTTCATGGCTTCTGTAGCCTACTCCTTTTCTTATTGGGCTCGACGAAGTTGAGCCTCTGTCACATCTGCTAACCTTCGTAATTGGGTGGGATCATCCCCCAATTCTACATTTTTCATTGAAGAAGGCGGAGTTGGTACTTCATGGATCGAATGGATAGCTTGTTATATGTCTCTAAGATCCTTCTCTATTCTATCATACATCGACTTTTGATTTTCTCCATGTCTTTGCAAGATGTCTTCTGAAGCGTATTCTATGACTACGATGATGGTACATCATCCACTGTGAGAACATTCTTCGATTGAGGCTTATTTGTGTGGGCCTTCTTTCTCGCTGGAGGTTTCTCCAAGGAAACCTTCCTCTTCTGTGATGATTCTGTTGTGGTGAGGGGATCCTTCGATGGTGTAGCTTCACCTTTATCTTTCTTGTCTCCTTCTTCCCCTTCTTATTCTTGGTTCACTTCATCTCCTCCTCCTCCTGTGGGTGAATCAGGCCTAGTTTCATCTGATGCGCTTTCCTCCTCAAAAGTTTCTATGTCTTGGACTTCTTTCTTTTTCTTATTCTTATTTGCATTGCTGTGTCTGTCATACTCAGTCTGGATGACCAAACGAATTCTGATGATGTCAGGGTCGGAGAGTTCTTCATCTTCAACCGGTACAAGGAATTTTGTTGGTCATTCCTTAGTGATCTCTGTCATGGCTTCATCGGTCAATTTATAGTAAGACTACAACTCCTCCTTACTTTCATCCCTGTGCGCAATGATGTAGATGAAGTTTCAGTCTTTGCAAAACTTCGCTAGCAGCCTGTATTGATGTAAATTATTCAGGGTCATCCATGGGAATGCTTCATTGGTGTGCTTCAATTGTTGTTAGTAAGCATGGAACACCACATTCAATTGCCATTGCTTCGTCATATCGTTTGTATGGCATAAGGTGGCGAACCGTGCAACCAATAGTTCTGATGGCTCAACTTCCAGGAAGTCTGCTCCTTCCTGCATTTCCAGGTGACAAATGTGATTAAAATTAGTAACCAACTGAAATGAAACTCGTATCCTCGGTCCTTCGCTTCGTGACAGTCCTTCTCCAACTCATTGATGAGGTAACTCTCCTAGTTCATCTGCATTCCTTCAACACACTTCACTATGAGGTCGACTACGAACCCTGTGACTTGTGTCATATGGTTCTTTCGGATGAGCTTGCCTGCTACAAGATGACATGATAGGCACACTACACCATCCTATATGGAGGCTACCTTGTAGCCTCTCTTTTCCTTATCTACATCTCCATAGGCTTCATTTATACGATGTGCCAGGGAGCGATCTGTAGCCTTCCCTGGGTAGAATTGCTCAGGGTCCGGTACCTGGATGCTTAGTCCTATAATGAGATGGATTAGTGCTAGATCCACAGTCACACACTTGTCAAGCCACAAATACCCTCCATGGTAGCATGACAGGAGGTGTGTTGGCACCAAGCCGAAGGGAAGAGAAGGATGATCATGGACAAGAAAGTGTGCAAAAGTCGAAGGAACATATGGCAAAATAAAATCACGCACGTATGCAAGAAAGTGTGCACAAAGGAAAGAGACAACTGGAGGAAGAACAACAAGCGTATGGGAGAAATACCTAATGTAAGAAGGGTTAGGGTTTTATTAATACAATGTAAATGGCTAAAGAGCCCTAAATGTATAAATATAGATACGAAGGTATCATATAGGGGTTGGGTTTTTTGTTGGATTTTTAGTAGTTCTTAAAAGATTGTAGCTATGCATGAGCGAATGCGATATGTAACGGGTTTTGCTTGTATGAGCCAATTTTGTAAGGTGTTGAGCAAGAATATACGAGGGAAGGTAGAACTGAGGATTAGACTGCAGGCTATAGAGACTGGTGCGATCTAGTTCGCCTCACATAGATCTTGCCCAGTTTTGAGAAGAATTGTAAGCGCATGGCGCCATACATGTAGGACTATCATAATAAAAGAGCCAAGAACCAAATATTTATGGATGTAGCCTAGGAGGGGGTGAACCACAATAATATTTGTGTAGTGTGATGCATGCATGAATGTCTTTACTTATTTTATCAATTAATGAGTAGGTTTGATGAATGAGTTAATACATTATTATGAATCTATTTATGCTATTTGGGAAATAATTTGAGAATATGTACATGCGACCGAGAAGAATAAGTAGATTTCGCTAATAGCTCAGAATACTCACCTCTAGTCAAGAAACTCCTATCTCCTACTCCTTCCTAGGCTGTAAACACTTGAGTCTTACAGTCACACATTTAAAGATATCTCAGGTGAGACTGCACAATGCATTCCATGTACTGTGTTGCCTTCTGGTTTACCAGGAGGGCTGATATTTTTAGAGGCTTTGTTGGAAACCCAAATGACATGAACCCTGGGTTAATAACTCAAATGACCAAAGGAAGGAGATCCAACCAAAAAATGGTTCTGTTGTCGTGTTAAGAGGAACAAGAAAGGACTGAGTGAACAAGATAGAGTGAACGCGAATCGAAGGAGTGAAACCGGAGAACAATGAACCATTAAAAGGGAATGTGGATACCGTGGAACCCCATGAAAGTGGAAATTGAGGGCTGGTTGAGAATGAAAGAACTAGAGTTTGCACACAAAGATTATAGAAACCCTAGAATCACACCGCATCAATACCTGGATAAATACGTATTTACTGATTTACATGAAATCTTTTTCTGTGATTTTTCACATCTTCTACAGGAGTGGATACTATGGTTGAAGGATAACCACACAATGAAATGGATTCGACAGCTAGATTGGAACCTAGTATAGATTGAGAAGATACAGTAGGTGAAGAGAAAATTCACCCGTGCAGTAGAATTTTGGCTTGATAGTATTGTGGTAGGATTCATCACAAAGTTTGTAGTAGGCACAATGAATTCATATAGCGCAGCCAAGCAATAATTTTTACTAGGACCCCGAGGAAGGTACATTCTATCCTTGTATACTTCAATCAAGATACTATTATATAACAAAGGCATGATGACAATGGAATCAGACAGCTATACTTCCCTGCGTGAATGGGGGAAGGGTGGAAGCACTGACAGAGAAAGGAGGAATGGAAGGAGGACAGGAGAAAAACAAGATGAAGGAGGAACCCTTGGACTCGATCTTGATGGATGACAACTAGCTCAAGTGGATCTTGGCATTGTTAGGAATGATCCGTAGTAGAGTACCCTACCAATATAAGATAAACACCAAGAAGAGAGTCATAGACAAAAGGGAGGGTTTGGAGAGCGATGAGGAAGAGGTAGAGGATATCCAAGCTATGGAGGAGATTGAGGAAATCCTGCGTGCCACCTATGAGAGTAAAAAAAGAGGCCTAAGAACAAGAGGAGTAGCCATCCATCCCTTCCATATCAATGTCAGTGTAGAACCCATAAACCCATGTGTGATGAATACACCAAAGAGAACACCATAGTTTAGACAACCGAAGTTTGGAGGAAGTCCGACAGTAGGAAGTACCTCTACACAAGGTGAAACAACTAGAGGATCCAGTTCAGGTAATCTTAGTCATGTATATACACTGCAAGGAGGAGGCAGTAGTTTAGTATTCATAAGGGAAGGACATGATCCTACTATTTGGTTACCATAATTTTAGGGAGAAGCAGCAGAAGACCCTGAGAATCATTTGTTCATTTGCGCAAAGATCTGGGAAGAAAAGCAGATCACTGATGAAGATACCAAACTCGCGTAGCTTGCGATCACGCTCAATGACCATGCACTAGATTGGTACATGAGTCTAGATACTAAAAGTGTTCTCGAGATGACAAGGACACTGGATGACATTAAGAAATTATTGATCAATGAGTTCCAGAAGCCGAGCTCAGAGGACCAATACATGAACGAGATGATTGAGATAAAATAGAAACCAAGAGAATCTATATGGGATATTGATCAGAGATTCAAGCGATTAAAAGGAAAGTTAAAATACCTTATGACCGACATGCAGCACCGGCACCTGTTTGTCAAATCACTACTCCCACACTTAAAATACCCCTTACGACAATAGAAGTTTCAGATGTAGGTTGAAGATTTGCAGGCATAATTACAATTGGAAGAGAACCAGTACCAGCAGACGGACCCAACTATCAAAGAACTGAACAAGGATTTGAAAAACTTAACATTTCAGCTAAACCAAAACAAGAACAAGGAAAAACGAGAAGCCATTTGGTGCACTACCTGTAGGACATAAGGACACCATAAGAATGAGTTCCCAACATTCACATAGTATATGGCAATAGGTATTCCCAACCCCCTACCACAGGGAGGCTTATGGTGCGAAATATGCAAGAAACCAGGTCATGACCCCTATCACTGCACGATGATCAAAAATACAAGACAATCCCAAAGAATTCATACTGTACCTTTTGTAATCTAGTAGGCCACGACAATAAATATTGCAGAACTATGGAGCTAATGCAAGAAAGAACATCAGACACATACAGGGTACAAGCTGAAATGATGACTGGGCAAGCAACGCCAGAGTTCAATCCAGCCCCAACCCCATACAACACTGCACAACCACAATATAATACTATGCAACCACCCTACAATAACAAGAATTCGTAGTACAACATGGCACAACCCCAGTATAATACCGTGCAGTATAATCAAGAACCACAGTATAATGCATCGCGAGGAGATTGTGCAGGATATAGAGGAGCAAGACGAGCCATAGGAGGTTTTGGAAGAGGTAGGGGACCTGTCACATGTCACAATTTCCAACAACCAGGATATTATGCATAGGACTATCCACAACCACCAGCAACTTGTATGTACTATCGTTCATCGGACGATGATACAGAGGAATATCCGACATTACTCGTAAAAATTCAAGAAAAAAGGAACCAAAATAATCAGAATGTCTAGTGGATTTCAGCTGAAGCAAGGGACGATGGATTGAACATCAACATAGTCACTCGAGGAGGAACGAAAGTAGGAAATGATGTAGTTGGATAGGAACTAGCGCAAAACCAATGGGCAAAGAAGAACATGGACCCCAAGAAGTAGTTCGACGTGCACAAGGAAAACGAGATCTTTATCGAAGCCCGAAAATAATTCTAGAAGAAGGACATAGCGTCGACTGCACAACAGAGCAAGGAAGCTCTTGAATATGAGATGCCACCATCACTGGACCATACCAACAGAATGCATCCCAAGGGACAAGTATGTACTATCAAAGAATTTTTGTAATCATGTGTTAAAGCGTTAAGTGATCCTTCATCTGTCAAAGTACTACAAAACATCCTAGAGAAATGTAGGAGGGAGACAGAACGAAAACCAGAACTGAAAACTGTTAATCACCTACACACGAGAAGAAGAAAAAGTAGGGAATTTAGACTAAATGCTAACATTGGCGACTTCAATATGAGAGATATTATACTGGAACTAGGATCTGAAGTGAATGTGCTACCAAATACCACATGGCAATGCATGGGGGGACCCACATTGGGATACTCAACCATTCAATTAAAACTATCAAATCAACATAGAGTCCTACCAATAGGTAGACTAAAAGGAGTAACAATAGATCTGAATGGAGTGTGCACTAAGGAGACTTCTAAGTCATCGAAATAGTAGATGACACAACACCTTACCTGACACTACTTGATCTGGATTGGTCATTCAACAACCAAGCCATAATTAACTTGAAATCCAGAAAAATGACATTTGAGTCAGGAGACTATAGGGTCATAGCACCACTAGACCCATCAGAAGGGGAGAGGTTCGTAGAACCCACTTCTCTGGATTTAGACGAGATCGACCATTTGTATAGAAAAACTACGCACGATGAGGATTATGTAAACCCAACTACAGACGGGTTACTCAGTTGGCGAAGCATTACTTCATGTGCAACAGACTTAGACACAGGGTTAGAAAATTGGCAACAAAGACTACACGAAGTATCCACGAGAAGATGTGCCAGAATAGACCATGCAATAAGATGGGTAGGCATAGAAATCAGTGAACCACCTAGTTTCCATGGACTGAATGATTTGGAATATTTGTTCACCCAATATGAAGTTGAAGTATCAAAAAACTAGAGATTACTAGCACTGGATTGAGCACTAAAGGCCACACCCACAAGATGGTGGGGCGCACACAAGGAGACTATCACAGATTGGTATCAAAGCAAGCAACTATTGCGTACAAGATTCATCTCATAACAAACATATAACAAACAACAGAAATATGAAGGACTAGGGACACCAATGGAGCACTTGAAGGAGTGTCAAACACTATGGAAAATAACAACACCAGAGGAATGGCCTCACCATTTCATTCATACGTTAGAAGGCATACCAGCAAACTGGTACACAGACCAAGAACTGCACAAAGGAACCAAGACATGGGAGACACTCCGACAAAACTTTACAATTATTTTCTCATTCAAAGATAAGAACCCCAACATCAATGTGGATCTAAAACATATTAGAGGCATCATATTCATGGAAGAACCGGAAGTAGAACTTCTCACAGAAGAACAACAGTGGAATAAACTGACAGTCAAGGAACTAATGTCATGCTACCATGTACAGGAGGAAGCACCGAATAAAGATGATCCATGCGATATTTAGATCGAAGAAGTTGAAGCCAAGAGAGATGTGGAAGGACCACCGTTAGAGGCAGAAGTCATCTCTGCACCAATCAGGATAAACAAGGTTAACATTGGCACTGTTGAGCAACCCAAAATGGCCATCATTGGATATTACTAGGACAAACAGACAGTAGAAAGCATCAAAAAATTATTGCACGAATATAGCGACCTTTTTCCCACCACCTTTACATAGATGAAGGGTATAGCCGGAGAATTAGGAGAAATGAATATACCACTCAAATCCAATGCGAGACCCATTAAGAAACAACCTTACAGAGTGAATCTCATATACAAACAAAAAGTTAAAGACGAGATCGATAGGATGATCGAGGTTGGCATCGTCGACCCAGTCGAAGAATCAGAATGGATGAGCCCCATGGTAATACAGGACAAGAAACAGAGGAGAGGAGAGGAATATGCATCAACTTGAGGAAGTTGAATGATGCATGCCTACACAACCCATTTCCTACACCATTCACGGATGAGGTATTAGAGAATGTAGGGGGGCACAAATCTTACTCATTCACTAATGGATTCTCAGGCTACCATCATATTAAGATAGCATAGGAGGATAGACATAAGACCACATTTGCGATGGAATGGGGATCTTACCAGTACATGGTCATCTTACCAGTAAACAGTCATGTTGTTTGGACTGAAGAATGCACCTGCAATATTCTCCAGAGTGGTCATCGCAGCATTTAAGGAATTCATCCATTAATTCCTCTAAGTATACCTGGACGATTGGACGGTGTATAGCCTACTGAAAAACCATGTGGAAGTCTTACGACTGATGTTAGAATGATGCAGGCAGTGCCAGATATCACTAAATATCAAGAAATTCATATTTGGAACACCGTTTGGGATACTATTGGCACACATCGTATGCAAACAAGGATTTCTAGTGGACCCAACAAAAATTGCCATCATTGTTAACTTACTAGCACCAAAAACAGTCCGCCAACTAAGAGAAACGTTAGGACATATGGGATATTACAAGAAATTCATCAAAGGCTACGCGTAGATTACAACACCAATGGAAAAATTGTTAAGGAAGGATACAAAGTATCAATGGAACTACGAGTGCCAACACAGTCTCAATACCCTGAAGGAAAATAAGGTTACCACACCAATATTGGTATTTCCATATTGCGAGAAGACATTCCATGTACATATAGATGCATCAATGATAGCACCTGGAGCTATCCTAGTGCAACCGGGAGCGGGAAACTTGGATCACCCGATAGTGTTCGCAAGTAGAAAATTATCGGACTCAGAAAAGAACTATAACATGACCAAAATATAAGGCCTAGCTATGGTTTACGCACTGCAAAAGTTCAGGCATTACATGTTGGGAAAACAACTCAATATGTTTACATATCACCCAGCCATGAAATACCTAATCAACAAGCCAGTGTTGGGGGGATAATTTGTCGATGGTTATTTCTATTTCAAGAATTTGACTTTGAGGTAATAGTTAAACCAGGAAAAAGGAATGTCAGACCTAACCACCTATCGAGGGTCACAAATGGAGAGGAACCAAAAAAATTATAAGACAACTTTCCAGATGCACAACTATTCTCACTACATATTGTTGATGACTACTTCACAGAGATGATCTAGTACTTGAGTATAGGTACTGCACCATAGGAATATACCACTGTGCAGAAGAATAACATGGTAGTCTGCACAACCGACTATCAATTGATTGTAGGACATATATACAAGATGGGCGCAAATAGAATCTTATGAAGATATGTACTAGACTATGAACGACCAATAATTATAGCAGAATCCCACGAGGGAATAGAAGGAGGGAATTATGCAAGAAAATATACCTCATAGAAGGTACTACGTGCAGGATTATGGTGGAAAATGATCCACAGATACTTAAAAGAGTATTGTCAACAATGTGATGTCTGTCAGAGGGTAGGAAAACCCAACAGAAGGGATGAGATGCCACTCCGATCGCAAGTGACATTACATGCATTCTAAAAATGGGAAATAGACTTTATGGGACCAATTAACCCACCAGCCAAAAAGAACTGGGGAAAGATACATTATCACCGCAATGGAATACTTAACAATATGGGTGGAATCCACACCAGTAAGAGATTGCAACGCAGAGACAGCTGCAAACTTTTTTTTTGAACATGTAATTATGAGATTTGGGTGCCCAAGAATCTTGATGAGTGACCAAGGCACTCACTTCATAAACAACACCATCTGAACGATTCTCAAAGAGTTTTAAGTTCATCACCAGAAAATCACACCATACCACCCACAGGAAAATGGCACAGTGGAAGCCTTCAACAAAATTCTAGAGAATGCTCTGACAAAGATCTGTAACGTCAACAGAGATGATTGGGACCTCAAGGTACCAGTAGTACTATGGGTGTATCAGACTACATGAAAACAATTGACAGGGCACACACCCTTTAAACTTGTCTACAACCAAGAAGCAGTCATGCCTTTAGAATTATTAATACCCAGTGTATGTGTAGAAACTATCAGACAAATGATAGAACAAGGCGTAGTACAGGAAAGACTGAATCAACTACTATTGATGGAAGAAGATCGAATCCTGGAAGGATTCAACCAACAAGTGCAGAAAGTAAGGGACAAATCTTGGCACAATCAACACATTAAGAGGAAAACATTTAAGGAAGGAGACCTAATATTTCTCTACGACAGTAATTTGTTGCAGCACCCAGAAAATCTCATAATGCATTGGCTAGGACCATACGACGTAAAATCTATCACAGACAGAGGAGTTGTACAGTTAAGAGATTTAGCATGTGCAGACCTCAGAGGAATGATCAATGGAAGATGGTTGAATCCATACAAGGATAGTCGACCACCCACCGCATAGTAAAAAAAAAAAAAAAAACAGCGCGCAGCACACCAATGACAAACATGATACATGCACTACGAAACATGAAGACAGAAAATAAAGGACAAAAGTCATATCAAAAAGAGATATAAGCGGGGAAACAAAAGTTGGTGAAAGCAGGCTGATAGGACAACACAAATGAAGAATTAAAGAAAGGCAAGAATCGATGGGACACCACATTAAATACACCAACTAGAGATGACAAAGTAGGCGTAATGGCAAGTACAAAACCACCGCAGATGCATTGAACACACATTTATGGTGCATTAATCACACAGTGGAGGGAGCTTCCTCGAAAATATTTAGGACAAGTCCATACAACACACGAGCACAAAAGAACCTGGTTTATTTGTGAAAGAAGAATAGAGAGAATGAAATAACAACTAGAATGACCAGAGAGAGACCACAGAGCTCACCAAAGCCATTCAAACTTAGAAAATGTTTTATATTCACCGTTATAGCACCACTGAAGCTAGCCAAATCGAGCCAGACAGCTAGACCGACTAGGGTTCAAACTAGGTCACGTGAACTGCTGGAAGAAAATGAACAACAACAACCAAACACTGTCGATATTGACGAAATCCCATCACCAGAGGAGATAGAATTAGACTCTACACCAATACTGGAAGAGATTCAAAGGCCAAAAGCAGAGGCTATGGAACAGGACACACCAACAACGGCGCAAGAACCTCAGAATGTTGAAGCAAAAACCCTGCAGGAACTACAACCTGAACACACTAAAGTAGCCATAGAAGTGAATGGAACGACACAGAACCTGGGAATAGAGGAGAAACCAGACGAAATGCAAGAACCCGACCTAAGTCGACCAAAAGAGGAGATCACTGGAACCACCAGGGCTTGGCCAGAGTGGATGACAGGGGAGCAACTGGGAGTTGTTGGAACTTTGAGCCAGCCAATGCAGTAGGAGGACAGAGTTCAGATACGATCTCACCTCGAAAGAAACCAACAACAGAGATTGTATTACCACATATACCAGAGGGACTACAAGTAGACCCGCAGCTATTGGTTCATGTCAGAAAGCTCAAATACTCTGACCATGACGTATCAGATGAAATTAAATATCCAGAGCTTTCAACACAGGTCTTTATGCAAAACATATTCGTGAACCAACTTGGAGAAACCATCACTAAGCCACATTAGTGGGCAACTAGACTGAATAGAACATGACTACTAGGATTGCTGAAGATACCACATTTTGGCAGAGGCCAATACGCGATGACATGTGTCAGACAACTGTTAGAATTCATGCATGGAGGGGATATATGGTTGGAAAAACCTATCCCCATAACTTTTGAACTTGTCACACAGATAACAGGACTACCCACCCAGGCTATGGACCCTTCATTGATTCTGGACGATAAATCCAAGGAAAAAACATTGGCAGAAGAAATGAAGAATAAATATGGCACAGACAGGGGAACAAGAGGCATTATAATCAAACATATCAGCAATTCCACTACACAACTCGGCGCAAAGATATTATCTTGCAAACTGCTATGGAAATGTCGTAAACACGAAGTACTAGTAGGAGTCATCGTTGTTGCAACTCAGTGCGCAGAAGGCATCTTCTTGAGCTAGGCGCCATACCTATCAAACTTGTTCCAAATAGACTAAAAGACATGCAGGATTCAGGTATGGAATTTTTTTACTCATGGTTGATCACCCTCATAGCCTTCATGGGATGGCGAGAACCATAACACATCATCTTTTTTACCACACCACAGCTAGTGGGAGCGCGATATCACGTACTGAAATTTGAACCACTGGCCAAACATAAGAAGGAAAATGGAATTATATTCAAAGCATACCTACGGGCGATACATAAATCCATCAGCCGAGCATGGAGAATAACATTAGAGGTTGTCGCGCGATATGGGGACATCGCCAATTTCTGGGCTAGAAGTCAAGCATGTGGATACAACCAAGGCAGGATTCGGGTAAACAGTGGCTACAGATGCACTACTACATCACTGAGGGAGAAATTGAGATCATCATTAGTGAATGACCCGATGAATGGAGGATCCCAACCATACCCATAGAAGTACCAAGACAAATAGTAGAAGGAGGGACTATGCAGGAGGAAACAAAGCCTCCGCAAATCCCAGTACCCAAAAGATGAAGAATGGGCCAAAGCAAGTCAACCCAAGCAGACGACAACTTCGAGCAACCAGGGACCCAGAAGGGGAAGAAAGAAACTAATCAACCAACTAATGGACAACGGAAACAGGCTGAGGGAGCACCAAAAACTGTGCCAAAACCCATTACACAGGAACTAGGGGGAAACAAGAGACCAATTGTACAAGCAACAGGCTTGCACAAGAAAAAAAAAGGCATGATGAGTAACACCATACTATACGATCATGAAGGATGATGAATAGATGATCACCAGAATGGGCCAGGACTACCTCATAGAGGATTTCGATCATGCAACACACCACAGAGATAAACTGCAGAAGGAACTGACAGAAATGGGACAACTTGTTAATAAATTTGGGGAATAACAGATCATGAGTAGCAGTGGAGGCATAGAACCATCGACCGCATAGGCCAAAGATAGAGTGGAGGTAGAATAACAAGACCCAATTCTTCCGATGCCACATGCACATTCAAAGGTCTACATAAATCCTAGCATGCTACAGATGGATGAAATTGTGGGACAAATGCCATTGAAGGATTTGGACCACATCCAATTGGTCTTGACAAGGATTTCATCAAGGGAATTATACAAATTGCAAGTTAGCGTCAACCACGAGATGCAGTCTCGAGCACACAAAAATTTAGTCGAGCTACAACAAACGACAAATAAGTGAGAAGCACTGGAAATGGTTTGTGCGGCGGCCAAATATGAAACTCGGGAGGAGAAAGAACACAAAAATGAGTTGGAACGCAGAGTGGAAGAAATTTTTAGGAAATTTCCAAGAACTGTGCAAGGGAATGAACTCCCATCCGCAGAAAAGATCGACCAGATTGCATAGGAAATTGATCAATACCAGAAGGAGATCGAGAATATTCGAGATCAGATTAGACCAACAAATCCACCAGCAGTGAAGGAGTAAAGGAAGAAGGAGGCAACAACACAATTGCAGGAGATAGAGAAACATGTTAGCATGGCAGCAGCCTTGTTCGAGAAAGCAGCGCAACTGTGGACAAGACTGGAAGAAGACCCACAAGTCCAACACTAGGAGAAGGAAGAGGAGAGGATCAATGCAACGATCCAAGAAATCAATAAGTGACATAAGACCATACCAATTCTAGGACGGGTCAAGGGAATGCAAGAGATGAAGAAGATGCAGGTAGAACTTATCACTGCACAAACACAGAAATAGGAGCGTCAGGCTCAAATAGAACCGTTGCAGGAAGGAGTAGTAGAAGTACTCACGCAGGCAAATGGAGCTAGAACACATATAACATAGACCTAGAGAATTCATAGGATTGATGAATGATGAAGTGGCATTCCAAACAGTGGACACCATCAAGGAGAAAACCGCTCAGGCACTGACAAAAGCAACAGAATTGCAGGAAAAATTCCAGACTATCACCAAGGAGATCGAGGAAGCACAAAAAGGTTAGGTGACTCGGGATGAGTCACATGTCAGTGTTGGGGGACTGTTGGCACCATTCCGAAGGGAAGTGAAGGATGATCGTGGACAAGAAAGTGTGCAGAAGTTGAAGGAATAGCTAGCAAAAGAACAACACACGCGCATGCAAGAAAGTGTGCACAAAGGAAAGCGACAACTAGAGGAAGAACAACACTGTATGGGAGAAAGACCTAACATAAGAAGGGTTACGGTTTTGGTAATACAATGTAAGTGGATTAAGATCCCGAAATGTATAAATATAGATACGAAGGTATCATAAAGGGGTTGGGTTTTTTGCTGGCTTTTTAGTAGTTCTTAAAAGATTGTAGATACGCATGAGAAATTGCGATATGTAATGGGTTTTTCTTGTATGAACCAATTTTGTAGTATGTTGAGAAGGAAGATACGAGGGAAGGTAGATCTGAGGATTAGACCATAGGCTGTAGAGCCTGGTGTGATCTAGTTCAACTCACATACATCTTACCTAGTTTTGAGAAGAATTGTAAGTGCATGGCGTCGGACATGCAGGACTATCATAATAAAAGAGACAAGAGCCAAATATTTGTGGATGTAGCCCAGGAGGGGGTGAACCACAGTAATATTTTTGTAATGTGATGCATGCATGAATTTCTTTACTTATTTCACCAATTAATAAGTAGGTTTGATGAATGAGTTAATACATTATTATGAATCTATTTATGCTATTTGGGAAATAATTCAAGAACATGTGCATGCGACTTGGAAGAATAACTACATTTCTCTAATAGCTCAGAATACTCACCTCTAGTCAAGAAAATCATATCTCCTACTCCGTCCTAGGCTGTAAACACTTGAGTCATACAGTCACCCATTTAAAGCTACCTCGGGTGAGACTGTGCAGCACATTCCATGTACTGTGTTGCCTTCCGGTTTACCAGGATGGTCGATAGTTTTAGAGGCTTTGTTGGAAACCCAAATGACATTAACCCTGGGTCAATAACTCAGATGACCAAAGGAAGGAGATAAAACCAACAAGGTGTTTAATGCAATCATTAACCTCCTAATGTCATCCAAAGTGGGGTATCTTCATCATGTTCAAGATCGTCGATCGTGCGAGCTCCTTAATCCACGGCTGGGGAACTATCTTAGGCTTCTTCAGAGTCATATTCATTAGGTACCTATGCAGTGCAAGCATCACATAATTCTTTCGGTCTCTGAGGTTGAAGTCACTGATCTTGAGATCTGGGATCAGTCCCAGCTGGGGTCCAACTGAGCATATCCCGTTCGAGATGTATCCAGTGATAAACGTGTATTCAAAATCACATGGGACACTATCATGGCTAACCACACCAGCCAAAAGAGGGATGTAGTCAGGAAATACTGACGGGATCTACTTCGGGTTAGCTAGATCATCACGTTGCTTTCCTCTTTTCTCAATCGCGGTCCGACTAGACCGATGTGCAGTCAAAGGGGATGCTTGAAATTCTCCCGTCGACTATGCCTATATTCCTATACACATGAATTCATCAGCCATGAGGTCGATCAAAATCTCCTCCACAGAATTTTCTAGCACGCTATGCTTGCGCGAGATTCACACTTGTAATCAAGGGGATCACGTAGGTGAATAGACAGACAAGGTAATCAAATAGACAACAAGGACTAGACAACACAACTCCATATGCAATCAGTTCTCTGTTAGCTTGGATATCTCAATTTGAAAAAATTGTTCCCAGCGCAGCATCCGACGAGTTGAATAAGCAACGTCATAATAGATTCCTATGATGGGTAGGAATGTGTCAATAAATATGAATCCATCAGTTATGGCGTAGTCTCAATGGTCCAATGGAAATATTTACATAAATAACTATGTTTCTAGCTGTTATGGAGCGTCATTCTAATGGTCGGGATGCCTCCAACGGTCATATAGCTTCGTCATGGAGAAGTCCCATTTTGCGCAGTTCTACTATTATAGTGAGATTCAAGTTCTGAAAGCATGCCTTCTGTAAAGTCTTCTCTAGAACTTCATGCAGTTTTTCTAACTTTTCTTTCTTCTTACTGAGCTTCATTGCCTTCTTCCATGTGATTTGAGTCTCTAGATTCCTCTTTCCATTCTTATTCTTACCTTCTCTTAGCATAGTAACTTTGCACTGTTGAGGGTATTTCAAAGGGTTTGAGTGTAATACCTCTTCTCTTACTATTTCCAGGGTGGATGCACTTATTTTCTGCATGAATAGGTTCTTTAAGGCTTCTTGTGTTATTTCAACTTCGATGGCTAATTCTCTGGTCCTCTGTTGCTTCGACTTATCCTCTTGTTCCTGTATTAGTCGCTCTATTTTTCTAGCTATGAAGTCCCTGAATTCTTTCTTTTTATGTTTTGTAGTTTCCTCCTCTGCTTTCCTTCAGATCTGATCTTTCTCAATCCAAGTCTTTCCTAACAAAAGTGAAAAAGGATTTTTTTTCTCGACAAACTTAATGACTTCAAATTATTCTTCAGTCGATGTTTCATGGGCAATCATAGGTACATTAGTAACTCTTCCACATAGGGTTATCATCATTCCTTTAAACAATCATATCCTTCCCAATGAAGGAACCATAACAGGCTTTCCCAAAATTTCCCAAGTGTTTTCTGGCATGATATTCACTTGTGTTTCCTCATCCAAGACACAGTCTATGTCGAAGTCTCGTATTCCTATTTCTATGCATTGCTTCTCTTTTAATATCTATTGTAAATTGATGTCTCTGTGATCATTCAGTGTTTCTTTCATATGTAATAACATAGTCTCTTATTCTTTCTGGTTCTCTAACTTATCCTTAGTCTCTTGATCTTCTTCGTATTTTTCTTGTCTCATGTTCATCTTTTCAACTTTGGCAATCATTCTAGGGCAATCCTCAACTTTGTGACCAATAAATTTACAAAAGAGACAAATAGGACCTGTAGTCCTCTCTTTATTTTAAACGATCTCCAACCTTTCCTCTACTAGCATTGAGATCACAGTGATGTACCTGCAATCTGCAAAAATTATTTATAGGTTCCTGCATCCACTTGTTAGTCCAAAAATTCTTTCTATGCATAGGAATAACATATATTTCACTATATCTATCAAATTTATTCAGATCAAATCTTTCTTTTAGTTGTGCCCTAGTTTTCAAACTAGGACAAAATCTATCAAACATACCTAGATTCATACTTTCAAAGAAAAAATTTCCACTTATCTTATCTTTACCAAATCACAAAGCTTTAATATATTACCTCTTTTCTTCATATCAGGATTATTTCTTAGCACATAGCTTTGCAAGTCAAGTGGAATACTGTGTAGTACAACAACATATCTACGCAGAGAGCTTTCTCTTTTCTTCAGTTCCCAACAATCATAGTTTTAGGTCCCGGCAATGGAACCATTTGTTGGCACAGGGGAAGGACTAGGGTTCAATGCTTCAACAATGCACCAAAAAAACCCTAAATATCATCCCTTTTAGAAACACCTGCAAAGAAGATGAAGTCTCACCCGAGGTAGAGGTAGGGGGGTTGCAGGACTCAGGTGTCTATAACCTAGCTGGGACATAGATCTATGATTACAACACTTAACAAAGAACTTAGCCAACAATATGCATTAGGTTATGATTCTCATAAACATCACATATTAACTCTTATTACAAATTAGCACAGTAACAATCAAGATCCAGCCCTTAAAACCTCTTAGCACATAGAACTAAATCAGATATAGAATTCATCATACATAAAGTACTAATCATTCATAGATCTATCTATCATACATCAAGATTAGTGCACTAAGCATATAAATACATAAACAATATGAACAACATTGCACAAAGCACATCAACACAGGATATATGTGGTTCACCCCAATGTGGGGCTACATCCACCAATATTCTTCTTCTTCTTTATTAGTCTTTGATCTTCTTACATTGTTTTTCTCCTATGCACAAAGCCACAGAACCAACTCCACAAAGGACAGAATATCTGCACGCAACTCGCCAGATCCTCCTTCCCTGAATTAGTCCAAGGCACCAAGCCAACTCCTCAATAGCATAAAGCCTTACACAGTCTGTGCACAAAGCCTCTTACGATCACTTGCACTTAGCTCTGCAAGTCTTAACATGCTCTTTGCATGAATCCAATGAGTCATGCACTAAGACAATGACCTCTACTACTTACATCGCCTAGCTACTTATTTATACATTACAAAAAGGCCTAATCATGGGTAAACCCATCATTCGACATCCCATACCTGTTACATAAATCCTAAAACCCCAAAATCCCACAAATGAGCGAGATCCTACGATCTCGACTTCGCTTGGGCGCTCCGTCTTCGACCATCCTATCTAAGTCCCAAAAATGGTCAAAAATGACCAATGTTTCCTCAAAAATTGGTCGAGGTCCAATAGTCATAGAGGTGTGAGTTGAAGATTTCAAAGTTTACAGGAAGAGGACTAAGACTAGTCACACACAAGACAATCTTAGAGAAGGAGAAACAGAGTCCACCATAGTCATGGAGGGACCACATTCCTCAACATTCTTAGGTAGCCAACACATAGTGTCCACATCCTCATCCAAGAAGTAAGTAGACTCTACACTGTCAGTTGAGTCTTCTCATGAGCCAACACGATCAAGAAGTTTTGACAAATACAAATTGATCAAGCAGAGAAATGAACTTTTGAATATCAGCACATATGCCCAGTTTTGGAGGCAGACATCTACAACCCATCATGTATTATTGTCTGCATTTGACACAGAGAAGGGAAGGATGCATATGTAATTGTTATAGGCATAGGTCCCTCATCCCAAGACATCTTCTGATTACAAGAAAGCATCCTTTAAGTTTGATGCGAAGGAGGTTCATCTAGTATACCAAATGGACATTCATAGGAAAACAGGGGAGATATTTTTTCCACTCTAACAAGCACTTCACTGACTACCTGAAAGTTGCATGTATCTTTAAACAATGTCCAATCCCAACTTAAGATGCGAAATATATCATCCTTGGCCAAAAATAATAAAATCAAATCCTCGGAGGAGCTAGTGCTGAAGATTGGTTATGACCCGTCTAATGTCAAGGATGTTGAGGAGTTACTGAAGAAGAAAAATGTTGACATAGCCTCTTTGAGAAAACAATTGAAACTTCCAGCCACTGAATATTCACAAGCAAAGGAAATGGTTGAAAGTGAAGGCCACAAAGAGGAGATGTTGAAATTGATAATGGAGCAGAATGCACAGATAAAAGAGATGGAGGTTGAGTTAGACAATTTGGTTAAAGAGAAAGAACATAGTATGGAGATGGTTGTTATCCCACTAGATTCAATTCCTCTCATAGGAGTTAGTACATTAGCAACAACCACAACAACATAGATTCCATCAGCCATCCCAGTGAAAGTTCCAGATTCTTTTTAGAATATGGTAAAATCTATGGAAGATATGTCCCTTCAAGGAGAGAAAATCAGAAAATTGCAAGAAGAGGTGAAAAGCCTCCAAGACATGAATTCCATTTTTCAGTCCAATTATCATGCAGAGATGCATAAAGCTCAGAGACTCAGTCAACAACTACAGAAGCTGCAGAAGGAGACTTTCATTGCCAAAACATTATCTGAAGCCAAGGAAAACATCTGGATGGACATCAGTAAATCCATGGCAGAGATATGCCCATTCATACAAATTGTTTTTGAACAACATGAACTGGTGCAGAAGGCTAGAGAAGCAATTGGAAAGATAAGGGAAGAATTGGGGGAGAATCCTATAGAGGCCATCTATCTCATCAGGTTCATTAACTCCAAGACCAAGTAGGAGTTAGAAGCAATGGAAATTGAAGACAAGACATAGACTATCCTTGAGGTCAAGAAGGTCTTGACCATGAAAGGATTGATGTTGCAGCTAGAGGGGAAATCTTAGATGATGGACATTGGAGTGCAGATATTTTTCATCAAGGTTGAAATGCTAGACAAGAAGGGACTCCCTGGACTGCTAGTAATAAATGACAAGATCATCACTCTGTCATATTACAAGCAAAAGATCAACACAGTGGAAAAGGATTGTTCTAAATTTGCAGGTATACAAGGAAGCATTACTGGCAAGGATTTTTTAGAAACATTATACTTGGACCTGAGCATCCAACATGAGATAAAACACATTTTTATCACAAAGCCTACTTTTTCCAAGTACACTGAGATGGAGGAAATATACAGAAAGTTACTCAAATTTTCCATCCCTATTCAAAAGAGATGGGAAGACCTGTGTTCTTTACTTGAGTAAAGGTGATGTTGATTTCCAAGTCAGCGTGGAGTAGATAGTCAAGTCAAAGTGATGAATCATCAACTACTTCCCCCCAGAATCAACACCAAGGATTCAAATAGATTAGCAGAATTCCTGTTATTTTGTAATTTGTAATCTAGTTAGTTAGATTTTTTCTCCACAATATCCTAGTCATTAATGACAAGATTAGATGTAACTATTGTATAAATACTTCTCACTTCGAAGTATTGAGGGTTGATTTTTTCACCCAAGGAGCTATTTGTGTAATCTTTTCAAATGGATCGACCAGTAATAAAATAGGCCAATTTACAGGATTCTTGTGTCGAATTGTTGGTGATGTTTCTCTTTCTCTATTAAATTGTTTTCTATTATCTGTAATCATTTATGTTTTCAGATTCTAATCATTGAAAGGAAGTAAATAGAACATAATTTATCTTGCATACTCTATTTCTGGTCTTTCATTGATCTATGTGTTATTCATCTGATAATAAGTAAGGAAATTCTTAACTGGTTTTTTTCTTGGTTGGATTTCTCACATGTTATGTCTATTACATATCATTTAATCTTTATAGATCCAACAATTTTACTCTCTCGCCCTATGAAGAAACCTCATAAAAACCTGTATCGGATTTCGATCTTTAATATAGACCCCATAGCCCAATGGAAGTTTAATTCATTTCTTCATCCAACCTTTATAAACAAACAAACAACTCAGACTATTTTAACTATCCTAATATATAAAACCTAAACAAATCTAAATCATACAGAGAGATCCTTCTCTGAAACTAGAAGGGATAGATCCCAGTTTCAAAAGTGGTTTTGATAATTTACCTCTGTCAATTTCTTATACCCTTGACAACCTCTGGGAATTACAGAGTGCTAACTCTATCCTCCCAATGAGGTAGCAAATAACTTGTAGACCCTGTTCCTGATCCCTTGGGCTGCTCCCAAAACAGGTGTGTACCCTGCTCTGAAATGTCACCAGTGTCCCCTGAAAACCAAAGTCTGCACACTTCTCTCACCTAGAGACTGAACATTGGATACGCCACTAAAATTTAACTATAGACATTACTGAAAATCCAAACCGAAAATGATTGATCATCAAGCTTATTCGCACCTACATTCCCTAATTGTTGAAATGAGCTTCCAATCAAATGAAATCATAATGCCAATGCAACCATGCAATTGTTTTATCTACGGTTTGTTTTCTTTGCATATGCTTGTTGTTGGTGTATAAATATGTTCAATATATATCTTACACTCATTTATATGTCAATCTAGGATTCGTAATCGAAAGAGTTGTTACACTATATGTGCTGAGAAGAGGTAACCTACCTATATCTATTGTATACAACTTAAACAAGAAATAATTAATAACATAATACTATGCTCCTAAGATTTTTGAATACTTCACACAACTTTGAACTTAGAAGAGAAAAATGATAATAAAACTTCTCAAACAAACAATCAATGAAAAATTTTCTATCTTAGGGAACAAATCTATTCATTCCAGGCTTATGAATTAGAGAGATGGACTTCAGAAGATTGTTTCCTGTAGCAATCAAAATAGTAATTAACAATCAACTCCAATTACTCTTGAAACATAAATCAATTCTAACTATGTTCGATTCAAACAAACCTTCTTTAGTACAAGGAACAATCATCATAACTGAGAGACTTCATTATAGAACATGAAAATGAGAGACAAAGTTCTCTGGTTCCTGTACCTACTGAAAATACTTCAATCACAAACTCAAAATAAAATTGGTTTAACAATCCCACACATCAAACTATTAAATGACAACCTGCAATATTAAGGAAAGAAACTATCTATATGATCTAGCATATGATTACTCCCAATGATTTTATGTTGAACTTCTAAAATGTATTTGAAATCATTCACAACACACCACTGTTAAATACTCACACACTCACACAAATCATATACAAGGAGGTTTACCTTGGTTCGGGTTGTGGGACCTTACCAAACCAACAAGGTACCTCTAAAAAGATAACAGACTAAAACATTCTAATCATACTCAGGAAATGCACAACAGATCATTTATATTTCTTCAACTGGTAAATTGAATCAACAGTTCATCATCCTGTACATAAAAATAATATGTATCATCTAGTTCTTACAACTTGCTTCATTACATTCATCACACATCCTATCTCCTATAGAGCATACCTTATAAAGAAGGTGAGCTGATACTATCAATATCTAAGGATAAGTATAAAACAGTTTCTAAAATATTACAATTGGTATTCACATCGAATCTCGAGGGATGGACTTCATCCTCATGAAACGAAGTGCATTACTGATGAAGTCGATTGTGATCTTGAAAAATGATTTAGAGACTTCGATCCAATTAAATTCTTGGAATCTCCATCAACATGCTCATTCAATAAGTGAATTATGGAAACAGAGGTTTGGTACTGGAATGCACACAGTCACAAATCTGAGTACCAAATTCGGTGCACAGGCAGTATGGAAATGTCGGAAGACTTGGTACCGGATTGGCTTGGTGCCAGATTGGCTTAGTACTAGAATGTTGAGGTACTGGATTATGTTGTAGCATGTAGTACCAGATCAAACTTCTTAGGAGTCAGATGATTAGAATCATACAAAATCAATCATTTAATCGAATTGATTCAAGAAAATTAAACAAATCATGCCTTAATCATAAGTTACCTCTCTATGTACATGAACAAGGTCATCAAGTATATTTATGGAGGCAACAATCAAGTATATCCTTATAACATAGGAAAAATAGGCTCAGATACAGGGTAATATAGGGAATTATAAGTGTCAAAATGGAGACTCAACATTTCCCCCATGTTGAAGTCATTGCATGTCCCCATGCAAAAACATAAAAAATGATACTAAAAAAACATTTCTACAAAATTGAACCATTCTCTATCATTTTTCTGGCCATAGGATGTTAAAACTGAAAGCTTCACTTCTCAGTTCCTTCTTAATTACTCTGGTGTATTGGATCAATTGTAAGACTTTTTTTAGTTTAGCAAAGACCTATGCATTATGTTCTTTTAATTGTGCATTCTCTGTCTTAATGTGTCTGTCCAATACCTGGTACTCTAGAATTTCTTATTTTAGCTTCCCAATCTTTACTATCAATTGTTGTCTTCTCAGAGATTTGTCCAGACTAGATGTGGTTACTTCCTCAATCACCTCTTCACAGGCTTCTTTTTCCTTTATGAGACCCCTCAAATTTTCTGTCACCAACCCTTCTGTTTCACTAATCATAGCTCCATGACCACTTTCCTTTTCTAGAGAATTTGGGATATCGATGGGTTCTCCTTCAAGAGAAGGAATATTTGGAACTGTCACCTGCTTGGACATGCTTCTAGTGGTCCTTCGTATGGGAGGTGAGACTTCCTTAGATTTTCTTATAGGGGTAGAAGTCTCCTCAAACAACTTCCTCTTCTTCATCTTAATAACATTTGTAGGCCCAGACACTTGTTTCTCCTGTGTCGATTTGATTTTTATCTTGAAGGCCCAAGGTGTGGATTATGTTGTCTGCCTCTGTTGATCAGCCCTTATTTCTATCCTGAAAGATTGAGGTGTAGGTTTTGGAATTTGTTTCTTTCATGCCCTCCCCCTTTTGGGATTTCCTTTGTGTCCACTTGTCATCTTAGGAGTTTCTTCTAACTCACTAACCGATTTTTGGGGAGACACGGTAACTACCTCGGGGGTATTTTCCAATTCCATAACTGATTCTGCAGGGGGTTCAATAGTTACCTCAGGGATATCATGGGAAATCTCCAGTTGATCTGTCTTCTTCTTCTTTCATTTCTTACTCTGTGACAGTTGATCTTTAGGACTCAAGGTTGAGCTAGGTACTTTAGACTGGGAAGGCTTCTTCCTCTCAGACATGGTGGCCCCTTCCAGGATTCCACTCTCTTTTTTACCCCTTTTCTTGATCTGCATGTTGAGTTCATGGGCCTTGTCCACTTTTCTGCATGGTTCTGGTGATAACCTAGTGTTTTCTTCAGGAGAATTGTGTGATCATTCCTCTAGTCCAGAGTCTTTCTTCTATATTTTCACTTTTTGAATCGAGATAGGACTTATTTTCTAAGATTGGGTGGCTTTCTTCTTTCTGGATGCAGTAGGCTCCCCTACAACAGAATTTTCAGTCTCTAATCTCTCAATAGGTTGGGATGAGTTGAGTGTAACAATGCCTTATTTAATCCCTAATGCCTTCCCTCTATCTTTATTTTCCTTTTGGTTTGACCCTTCACTGTATATTCCTGCTGCTTGTGCCTCCACAGATTTGGACATTCCTTCCTGAACAAAATTCTTTTGGAGTAGTTGTTTCCAACTACCACCTTGTGTCCTCAATGCACGGACAACTAGAAGTTTGATTAAGCCATGGTGATTAAGGCTAGTTTTAGGTTTCTTGGAAATTGATTTCACTCCTCTCACCATCTTATTTAAACTCGTCCATAGGAAGTGAGGAAAATTAATTTGTGGCCCTCCTTCAAAATGTGATAAAAGTTTCAAGTAATAAATTAAGGTTATTGTATACCTCCCTTCACAAGTGATAAATCTCTACAAACTCATGAGAATCATCCAATATTCCTCTTTTATGTAGCTTCGGGGAATTCCCTTAGTCCAATCGGGGTCTTGATGTTCTGGCTTGAGGAATTTTTGACAAAGCTTTCTGTCAACGATCACCCTCTTGAAGTATTTTTCTCCATCCATAGGGAGACCTGTAGCTTCTTCTATGGTTGCCTCTTTAATTTTCAACTTCATATCTCCAAACTGTACACTTCTCCATCATATGTCTATGCAAAAGCAAGAGAGACTCCTTTGTGGTGGCCTTTAAAATTTTCCAAAAATGGTACCCAACCAGCCTGTTCATATTTTTTCCTACAAGCTTGATATTTTGTTGTTTCCCTGTATAATTGAAATACGAGCTCATGCATGTCAACCCCCATTCTAGCTTAAAACAATTCTTTAGAGCGTATGAGCCATGGAAAAAAGATAGAGGTTTGAATATCGGATAAGCGCTAACTGCGATGGAGTATCGGATCAACGTGGATCGAGATGAAGTATTAGATAGATGCAGATTGTGATGGAGTACCAGACGGGGATAAATATGCAAGAAATACGAAGGCATGGGATCACAGTGTGTCTGCAGGTGGTGTGACAATAAATGGTAAATAACGCTCATCTAGATGGTAGAGCCATCCAGAGGAGCGTTTATAAATGGAAATTTGGTTTACAACAGTCACATCGATAATAATGATGACATGGTAAGGCAGTTCGAATCCACTAACGACTTACAGACTCGTAGGAAAATTGGCATCAGACCATATTCACGAGAGTGTTATATAATGATGACAAGAAATGTGGTCATTATGATCAGGACTCATGAGTGTGAAATCGACTAACGTCATCGGGATCATTATTTGATATGCATAAAGACATGGCTCGAGTCATTTCACATGGAATGATAGTGAATCATGGGATTATGAGGTTTATTTACTAGATAGATAAAGGGGCATGAATTTGATCTAGTGAGAGACACAATGACCTCTCTCAACATTTCATGAAATAGGGACTTTTTCTTCATACGAAAATGTGGACGAGGATTTTACAGAATTTTGTGGTAGGGAGTGTGTCATGATTCAAGAGTAACCATAAGTTTAATGCATATTTAGTCTAATTTCTTTAATAAAATGAAAAAAAAATTAGTCTGTATGTCCTAGTACTAAAATCAAGCAACAACTTGGAAATATGATTAGAGCTACTAGTCACATTATTACCAGTATCGGATCACCTGTGTGCAGAGTTGTAGTGAGTACTGGAATAGCACAAGGTCCCTTCTTCAGTACCAGATGTGGTCCAGTACCGAAAGGGTGGTTATTTGTAGATCATCTTGTCTTATCTCATCAAGATCATTTAATTGTAATAGCCTCTGTTTTTTAGCTTCATTCAAATCCATCCCTAATTGTATGGAAGTTCTGAAGGTTTTTACTTGAAACTCTATGGGAATTAGTACCTACTTCCCATACTCCAACTCATAAGGTGTATGGCCTGTTGTATTTCTCCAAGATGTCCTATAGGACCATAAGGCCTCAAGAAACCTATCATCCCAGTCTTTGTGATGCAACTAAACAGTCTTAGTGAGGATAGCCTCTATCATCTTATTGGTCGATTCCACTTGCCTATTTTCTTAGGGGTGATAAGGCGAAGATTTTATGTGTTTGATCATGTATTGTTCAGTAAGATCCTTGACAAAATTTGAGGTGAATTTTGTTCCTTGGTCAGTGAATATTTCCTGAGGTACACCGAAATGAGTGAAAATTTATTCAAAGAGGAAGTCTACAATAGATTGCTCATTGGTTGAATACAAATCCTTATCCTCTACCCACTTTGTTACATAATTTGTGCAGAATAAGATGTAATTTTTCTTGCGAGACATGGGTTTGATAGGCCCTACAAAATAAAAAGCCCATTTTTCAAAGGGTTCGATCACTACTTGGGCTTGGAGAGGCATTTAATTGACTGCAGTAGGTTTTCCCATTCTTTGGAAATCATCACAATTGGCCACATACTTCTTTGCATCTTTAAAAATGGTTGGACAATAATAGTCGAACTATAGAATCTTTTATGTTGTCCTTTTTTCAGCAAAATGGCCTCCACATGGGCCATCATGACAGGCTCTAAAAATATTCTGCATCTCATCCTCCCGAACACACCTTCTGATCACCAAGTTAGGTCCAGTTCGGTATAAGAAATCATCATGCCACATGTAATTGGCACTCAGCTGGACAATTCTTTGTTTCTCTCGGGAGGACATATTTTGAGGTAGCTTCCCTGTTACAATATAGTTGGCTACATCTGCATACCAAGGGGTGTAAGTAGAAATAGAAAATAGATTCTCATCCAAAAAATCATCATCTACTGGAGTATTGTCACCTGTATGAATAACTCTAGACAAGGAGTCAACAACCAAATTATCTCTTCAAGGCCTATCAATGATGGTGATATTGAATTCTTGTAGTAATAACATCCATCTAGTCACTCTAGCATTTGTAACAGGCTTGTTCATTAAAAATTTGATGGTTGAATGGTCAGTATGCACAAAAACTTTGTATCCTATTATATAGAGTCTAAACTTGTTTATGACATGTACTACTGACAAAAATTATTTTTCCGTGACAGTGTAGTTTACTTCAGTAGGTGAGAGATTCTTGTTGACAAAGTATATAGCACAAGGAATTTGTCCTTCCCTTTGTCCTAAGACAACTCCCAAAGTGGTATCTGAGGCATCTGTGCAAATATGGAAAGGAAGAGACCAGTTTGGTCCTCTCAAAACAGAGGCACTTGAAAGCTTTGTTTTCAAGATTTCAAAGGAGATTTGGCATTGTTCATTCCAACAAAATTCAACATCTTTTGTCAACAATTTAAATAGGGGGGCAACTAGGTTTGTAAAGTTTTGAATGAACCTCCTATAATAACCAACATTCCCTAAGAAACTTTTGACTTCCCTTTGTGAGCTAGGGATCTTGATTTGGGAAATAATGTCAATCTTGGCAGGGTCTACTCTTATTCATGTACCAGAGATGTGGTGACCTAGAACAATTCCTTCAGTGAGAAACATTCTAGATTTTTCTTGACTGATTGAAAGGTTGTTCTCTTTACACCTAACCAATACTTTCTCCAAATTGTCCAATGCTTGTTGGAAATCATCCTCATACATTGTGAAGTCATCCATGTAGACTTCCACACAGTCATGGGTCAAATCAAATAAATGGCCAAGACAACCCTTTGAAAGGTAGCAGGGGAATTACATAAACCAAAAGGAAGAACCCTATAGGAATAGGTCCCCCAGGGGAAGCTAAATGTGGTCTTATCCTGGTCTTTTGGTGAAATTTGGATTTGATTGTAACCACTAAACCCATCCAAGAAAGAAAAATACCTCTTCCCGGACAAAGTGTCTAAGACTTGATCTATGAAAGGAAAGGGAAAGTATTCTCTATAGGTATCTTTTTTTAATTCTTGAAAGTACACACAAATCCTCCATTTCCCATTTTTCTTAGGTACAATAACTAATGGGGAGACCCACTTGCTATCTGATATAGGGTAAATGAAATTGGCTTGCATGAGTTTATGGAGTTCTTCTTTCACTATATATTTCAAGGCTGGATTCATTCTTCTTTGGGGCTGCCTAACAGGTCTAATTTGATCGTTAGTGTAAATATAATGCATACAGGTGTCTGGGTGGATCCCTTTCATGTCGGAGTAATCCCATGCAAAAGAATTAGATTTCCATTGAATCATTTGTATCAACTTTTGTTGTTGATATGTTTCTAAGCTAGCATTGATATAGAAAGACTTCCCAGGACTGATTTCAATAGCCTGAATAGATGATTCTTTCCCTTCATCTATTTGTGAAACAGTGGCTACTGTAGAGGTGGAGGGGTGCCAAATTTATTGAAATTCAGTGATAAAGATATGTGTGTAGTTAGGAAAAGACTGAGGATATTCAATGCATGATGAATAAGCCAATAATAGACTTAAAATTTGTTCTCTAATTTGCTCTTGTAATCCTCTTACTTGTTCAAGTGTCAACAAGCGTTGAGTACAATCCTCCTCCCCATAGGTATTCTCCAACGAGAGAGGAACTTCAGTGACTAGTTGGGCGGGGGGAAAAAGGATAAGTTTTTGACTTTGAGTGCCATTGGAAATTGTCATCTCTCCAAATCGATAACTAATAAATGCATCAGGAGTGGCCAACCAAGGTCATCTGAGTACTACTGGGTGTACTGGTTTGGATGATTTGGGATGAATTACTAAGAAATCCACAGGGTATTCCCAATAGGCCAAGGTAATTGTTATATCGTCTAAACTTCCTGTTGGGGTGATGACTAATTTTTCTGCAAGCTCCAACAAAGTTTGTGTTGGTCTTAGGTGATTTATTTGCAATGTTTTCATATTGTTTACTAACATCACATTTATTTTTTCCCCTAGATCAATCATTATGTTACTCAAAGAAACACCATTAATTTTTATGGTTACCACTGGTTTCCCTGGATCGCTATACTTGGATGGAATTTCTGTTATAAAATCTGACAACCATCCCACCACCTATATGACAGAAGGCTCCTTCCTCTTCCTCCATGGATTTTTAATGCAAAGGTCCCTTAAAATTTTAGCATAAATAGGTGTATCCTTGATGGCCTATAGTAGGGGGATCTTCACACATATATTTCTAAGTTCAGTCTCTAGATTATGTCCTAGAGCTTCCTCATATTTCTTTACAAGTAACCTTTCTGGATAAGGAGGATTTGTTTTTTGAGGTATTTATATTGCATGGGATTTGGAAGGAGTTTCTTGTTGTACATGGGTGTTTCTTTCTTCATTTAATGGATTAGTCATTTGTTCTTCTCTTTGAACTATTTGAATATCTATTTGTTCTTCTTCTTGATTTGTGTGATTATCTACTTGTTCTTATTCTTGGATAACCATAGTAGGATTTTTTTTATTTACAACCATCCCTGATCTTAATTCAGTTCCATTAAATGGAGCTAGCATTATTACATAAGTGGGGAAGATTTGTACTTCAAGGTTTTGCACAAGTTGTGTCGGCCTGCTATTTGGATTAGGGATAGGTTGTGTAGGAATAGGGGTAGGCCGAGGATGGTTTTGAATAGGGGAAACTTGCATTTTTTGCTACATATTTGGATTCATAGGTAGTGCAAGTTGTTTCTACAACTATGGAGGTGGAAGAAGAGAAGGAGGATTAAATCCGGGGAGAAACTGAGAAATATTTGAAGGGTATTGTGGGTAGGTGGGAAAATTTCCTACCTGAAAGGGAACATTCCCATATGCAGGCCCTCTCCATCCTTGTTGCCAAGGATGAATTTGTGGTTTTTGTGGTGACCATTGAGGATAAGACATGGGAGGTACCCATTGTTGTTGTGAGCATTTTGTAGTAGGGTCTATAAATATATTGGGATTTTTTTGCCTCCATGGCCTCTTAGGGGGGTAGGATGTTTCATGAGGTTCTCCTCCTCGTTTGAATATGGATTTAAGTCCAGGTAAAGAAGGGAACTCATTAGTATTATGATACTCTGTAAATAGGCCACATATTTCAATAACATTAAGGAGGAATTCCTTTTTAGGATGCTTTTTCCTACACCGATGACATAACATTGCCAGACTAGCATTATCTTCCTCTTGTTTCCTTTTAATTTTCATGGTATCAAGTTGGAAAATGATGGATTTTAGGATGTTTGTTTTGAATTTTTCTAATAAATTCCCAAGTTCAATCCTATTAACACCTCATGATGTCAGTTTAACAGTTCTGTTTGTAGGATACCTTACACTTTTCCCAGTTTTGGCTTGAATACGGGAGTATCTTTACAATACTCTGTTATGTCTACGAATTGATTTTGGTACATATCTACAGAACTCATAAGGTTTAGTATTTCAATGAATTCATCCCTCACACCCTTTAGGAAGATATTCTTAACTATAGTTGTGTCTAAGGAAAATTCCTTAGTCTTTTGGTAGTTGTATAGGAAATTCTCTAGGCAATCTTCCAAGCTTTCTTCCTCAGATTGTTGCATTTTGAGTATGTCATTCCTAGCATCCCTAGGTCTACACTAATATTGAAAATTATGGAGGAAGGTCTCCTTCATACCATCCCAAGAAAATATAATGTGTTCTTCTAGGCTCATGAACCACCTTAATGTTGAATCTTTTAGT
Source organism: Picea engelmannii (assembly GCA_009831015.1). Lineage (NCBI taxonomy): Eukaryota > Viridiplantae > Streptophyta > Pinopsida > Pinales > Pinaceae > Picea > Picea engelmannii. Next base: position 399,651 of record ML780475.1, read on the forward strand.
GTAGATGGAAAGAGTTTTAATTTTTGTGCATTATCAGTGTAATTATAACTTCTACATAGTATGTAAAATTCAAACAAAAATGAGTCAAGATCTTCTATTGACATACCATGGAAGTGAGGCAGTGAGGAAAATGGAATGTTCTTCATAGAAACGTCTCTCGCGATGTCCAATATTGGGAATCCAAATGTCTTTGTTTCATTAGCTGCATTTCCCTCTTCTTCAGCCATATCTCCAAACAATATGTAGGGGGCTGGTGATGTCTCTCACCAATATGTAAGTGATGGTTCGACCACTGGGTTGTTTGTTATCTCTAGTTTTTCCAATGTTTTTTGTGGTTCTCCAACGACAGATGCAACCTCCTCTATTTCTACCTTTACTTCTTTTCCATCTTATCCTTCTGATGGGGTCGCCAGTGCTTCCCATTTTTCATGTTGTCTTATGTTTTCAATCTAAACAATGGTTTCATATTTTGGTGCCCTTGGTTTTTGTTTCAATTGTTTCCTTTGAGCTCTCTCCTCTGAGAATTTTTCCTGCACGAATTTTAGATGAATTAGTGTGGGAGGGGGGGGTTGTTGTTTGTTTTTCTAACTTTTCTGAAATTTTGGGAGCAATAAATCAACCTTTATTATCCCTATACCTACTCATAAAAGAAATTTTATAAAAACAAGACACAAATTTCTAACTATCAAAGGTAGGAGGACAACCTGAATTTGGAGCAACCCCACCAAAGTGGATGCACAGGTTCTTACCTCTCATCTTACCATCTTCTCTTCGCCCTCGGATTATCCTTAAATCTAATCCAAAATTCTTCAAACCAAAAAATTCAAAATGCTACCTATTACCGTTTACAACTCCCCGACAATGGCGCCAAAATGTTGGTGTATAAATATGTTCAATTTATATCTTACAATCATTTATATGTCAATCCGGGATTCGTAATCGAAAGATTTGTTACACTATATGTGCCGAGAACAGGTAACCTACCTATTTCTATTGTATATAGATTAAACATGAAACAATTATTAACATAATACTCTATTCCTAATATTTTTGAATACTTCACATGACTTTGAACTTAGAAGATAAAACTGATAATAAAACTTCACAAACAAAGAATCAATCAAAAAGGTTCTATCTTAGGGAACAAGTTTGTTCATTCCAGGATTATGAATTAGAGAGATGAACTTAAGAAGCTTGTTTCTTGTAGTAATCAAAACAATAATTAACAATCAAATCCAATCACTCTTGAAACAGAAATCAATTCTAACTATGTTCGATTCAAGCAAACCTTCTTTAGTACAAGGAACAGTCAACATAACTGAGAGACTTCATTATAGAACATGAAAATGAGAGATAAAGTTATATGGTTCCTGTACCTACTAAAAATAGTTCAATCACAAAATCAAAATAACATTGGTTTAACAATCCCACACATCAAACCATTAAATGCCAACTTGCAATATTAAGGAAATAAATTATCTATTTGATCTAGCATCTGATTACTCACACCAATTTAGAAACAATGATTTTATGTTGAACTTCTAAAATGGATTTGAAATCATTCACAACACACCATTGTTAAATACTCACACACTCACACAAAGAATATACATGGAGGTTTACCTTGGTTGGGGGTGGTGGGCCCTTGTCGAACCAACAAGGTACCTCTAAAAAGATAACAGACTAAAACGTTCTAATCATACTCAGGAATTGCACAACAAATCATTTATATTTCTTCAACTGGTAAATTAAATCAGCAATTCATCATCCCGTACATAAAAATAATATGTATCATCTGGTTCTTACAACTTGCTTCATTACATTCATCACACATCCTATCTCCTATACAACATCCCTTATAAATAAGGTGAGCCGATACTATCAAGATCTAAGGATAAGTATAAAACAATTTCTAAAATATTACAATTCGTATTCACATCGAATCTCGAGGGATGGACTTCATCCTCATGAGACAAAGTGCATGAGTGATGAAGTCAATCGTGATCTTGCAAACTTATTTAGAGACTTCAATCCAAATGACTTCTTGGAATCTCCATCAACATGCTCGTTCAACAAGTGAATTATGGAAACAGGAGTTTGGTACCAAAATTCACACAATCGCAAATCTAAGTACCGGATTGGGCGCACAGGCAGGACTAGAATGGAAGAAGACTTGGTAATGGATTGGCTTGGTGCCAGATTGGCTTAGTACCGAAATGTTGAGGTATTGGATTACGCTGTAGCTTGTAGTACTGGATCAAACTTCTTAGGGGTCAGACGATTAGAATCATACAAAATCAATCATTTAATCGAATTAATTCAATAAAATTAAACAAATCATGCCTTAATCATAAGTTACCTGTCTATGTACATGAACAAGGTCATCAGGTATGTTTATGGAGGCAACAATCAAGTATATGCTTATAACATAGGCAAAATAGGCTCAGATACAAGGTAATATAGGTCATTATAAGTGTCAAAATGGAGACTCAACACTTTCTCCAAAGCATGTTAATTGATAATTCATTCAAGAATTTACCTATTAATTCAAATCTCAAAAATTTAAAAACATTGGGACTATTATTGTCTCCTACAAAACTGCAAATGGATCATCTAGAATATGCGCAAAACAACAATCATGTTTCACCCCTTCCACTGCATTCTTGTTTTCATGTCATTTAACCTCTTGATTGTCACCAAGAGGCTGAAAGATCTGCTGAGACTGCTGAAAATAACAATCTCCTGAATCAAAAGATGGTGTTGGCTTAAATGAAACCCATGGTGGCAAGAAATCCATATTTAACAATGACGTTGATTGACCATCATCTTTATCTATAATCTCACAAATCATCATAAGTTGTAAATTCTGATTGTTAAAACACTCCATATAGCATGCCACGGGGTCATGAAACACATGAGAAAACTCTTCTTGTTGATGAAAAAAAATAGAAAGACAAGCCTCCTTCATAAGTGTTGGTTGTTCTTGATCTACTTCTTCAATTCTGAGAACATTTTCAAAACCATGATCCTCAAAGGAACCAAATAAAACAACTGCCTCTTTATTATCTTTATGTATTTTTTATTGATCAATTGCACACACTATTTTTTTTCTTTCCTGAAACTCTATGTCATTTGTTTGTTCACTTCTTGAAGTCTCCATAGATGCAGTTTCAGAACCCTCATCCATGTCTAAGCCACTTAGAATTTTAACAACCACCTCATTCATAGGGTAATAAAAACAACTTTGAACCACTTTGTTTTGCTGGAAATCTTGTTGAATGTCTTCATCAAGTTCAAGAGAAGGAAAATGATTTTTAACAACAATTCCTTGATCAACTTCCTCTATTATCTCATGATTTAATTTCAACAATTCAAAGAAAAACATAACTGGAGATAGATTTCATTTGCAAGTCCACTGCTTTCTTCATATTCAACCTCATGCCTGGAGGATTTCCGATTTGAAACATTATAAACATTTTTCTTCAGCAATTTGAAAGAAGCAAAGAACAATGGCAAGGTTCTTTCACCTGATTCAAAACCTTCATTTTCTTCACTGCTATCATATGCACATTTTTCAATTTCTTTATATTGCTTAACACACTCATTTTCAGCTTCATTTTCGACCAATGGCTACAATTTCTTGTCAATTTGTTCCAGTGAGTCAGTGTGTTTTGGCACCATCATACCTTCTTTTGCTTCAATGATGATCTTAGAATTCACTTTCAACAATCTAAATGAAGAAAATCATAAAGGTGAATAAATTCCTTCAGCTAATTCAGTACTTTCTTCTTTGTAACTGTGATATGTAGGTTGATTTCTCTCATTACACTGTTGAAAAGGAACATTTCCTGATAGAGAAAATGCAGTTGATTGTTCTAGAAATTCAACATCATCATCATCATTATATTCATCATATATAGGCAAATCAGGAACATCTACAATGTTATCTAACAAGGAAAAGCTTGGAACATCGGCTTGCTCTTCAACCAACTGATCTGCAAATTCATCTTATTGATTGTCCACTAATGAATACATAAAACAATCAGCCTTATGCTTATCATGGGATGAATCTGAAGCTAAATTAGTTATTTTCCTTCCAATAAGAGGAATATAATACTTTGCAAAATTATTAGCATTTAAAACTTCAAGAGGACATATGATATCATTAACTCTCTGCTCAAGATTTAATTCAACTATTTTTTGTTCATATTCATTGTCATGTTATTTAGCATCCAACTCCTCATTTCTAATCTATTTACATGCTTGGATATTGTGTTAGATATCTTGAGCATCATCAAACATTTGATGTAAGGAATTAGGTATTCTTTCCATCAGGAGGAAAGACAACTCTGGATGAAGAGTTGTTATATAATGGAGCATGGCAGCAACTTTAGTGGGTTGAACTTCTTTGGGTAAATTGTAATAAATACTAGAAAACCTTCTAGTGAATGTACAAATATTTTCATTGTTATTCTCTTTTAGGTCATAGTACTCTGTAAGTTGTAGATCCAAGTATTTCTTCTTGCCCCAAAACTTCAAAAAGACATTCTTCAATTCCTCCCATGAGATAATTGTCTCTTGCTGCAAATTATTAAACCAGTATTTGGTATCCCCTTCCAAGGATTGAAATAACGCCCTCATACAAACATCATCATGATCAATCTCAAACAAATCTATAAAATGTTCAAACTCTTGAATGTTTTTCTCATCTGTGATGGCATTAGGTTCCCCATAAAACACGGGTAGGTACTTATAGTTCTTTGGAGGAAATTCATGAAGGATGTGAGGTAAATTTAAAGGACTATATCTAAGCTGAATCTTGGAGGGTGTTGGATCAAGTACAAGAGGTGAGACATTAGCCTTGGTTTCATGAGGCTCATCAACTTGGTTATGGTCATCACATGGCTCAGATGGGAGATTTTGATCAAAATCTGTGATAAAATGAGGATATATATGTATAGCTTTAAAAGGAGGATATACAATTGCAAGGTTCTCATGATCATCATTTGAATGCAGTAGGTAAAGAAAAATTTGTTTAGCATGTTCAGGAAAGGACAGAATGTAATTAATAACAAAGGATATTATGTCTTGGAAAAAACTCAACTTTAGGTATTTTTTTTATCCCATGATGTCCTTTCATACCTCTGTCAAGGGATTTCATCTTCCAGTGGAGTCTTTGAATCACATTTGAATCTTGAGTGGAGTTGCCAATAAAATTTTCAGGCTGCTGAGTCTTTGGACAGTGGAGTCGCCATGAAAATTTTGAATTCTAGATTCTTGAAAATGGAGTCGCCAGGTGAATGATGTACAACCTTTCTGTGTCTGAATACTTTTCACCATCATCACTCAGATATGAACATTGTCATTTATCCCAAGTAAGATTTCACCTTCTTCCTCGGCAACGGTGCCAAAATGTTAACACTCTGTAAATTTGTTCGGCTGATAAACAAACGATAGAGGTAACTTTTTCAACCAACTTTAGGATGGATTCTAACCATTCCAACTAGAGAGGGCTCTCTCAAACATGCAAATACTTGAAAATACTCAAAACTATTTGGCAATGGACACACAAAGGTCATATTCTGTAATAGGACAAGTTTTTAAAAGGGTTGGTAGGACAAACAAGAGAACATGGCCATTGGGCAATGGGATCAACTCCTAAAATCATATGAATATTTAAAAGCTATGTATTCCTGAGAGAACAAAGGAAAAACAGGTACTGTGTTCAACCAAATAAGCAATATGAAATGGAAGTTGGAAAGAAAGGAAAGGCCACCATGACAAGAGGCATCTAACATAGGATTAATCTCTTGATATAGCTTTAGAAGAAGGAACATAGAGGCTGGATACCGAAAATAGAGCACCAAACAAGGGTGAATTCTGAACCATAAACCAATAAACACATAACAAGCATAATCAATGTAAGAAGGGGCAGCAACAACATGAATTGTTTATTTTACTTAATGATTATTACTAGCAGCAAAACACATTCATGAATATGAAATACAGGAAAACATATTGAACATTAACACCATGATGAATCTCGGAAAACATATTGAACTTGATATCTTCACCTAATCCTGGCTCATCAACAAATTTTGCACGAGATTTTGTTGTTAGGATTCGTGCAACATGCCTTTCTCTCTTTTTATTTGATAATTCTGTCATATTTTTCAAACTCCCTGATTTGCTGAAAATTGTTGAATATTCCTCCTCAACTCCATCTGGTTTGTCAAGAAACATAGGCCTATTTTCCTCAAACTTCACCTGAGTTGGATGAGCAATTCGATTTGAAGATATCTCGCTCTGGAATAAGTCGTTAATTTCCCGAAATAGAGTAATCTCATCGTGGTTTTGAGTAGCAGTCGCCATCAATTATAATCATTGGCTACTGAAGAAAATACTTATGGGAATAACGGCCTCTCATGCTCAGATATCAGTTTTCAATGATGAGAATCAAATCAGTTATTTCGTGGTGCTTATTTGGCACTGCGTGGACGAATAATACACAAGCGGGTTTCTCGAGATGATTTGGCGTGTCGTCAAGTTTCATTGTCACATGTAGCCCTCGGATTAGCCTTGATTTATGAAATTTAACACATGATTTCGGGGGTGTGATGGGGTGGTTTTGAGTCTACCCACTTTTCGCCCCGAAATGCGCCTGAAGATGCCAATACCTTTGCAAGGAAACCACGGTTGAAATTTTGGGACCACTTAGATATTTTATCCTCCGCGTTGTTTCAAACTCTGAAATATATCCCAACTATTGATCTTGACGGATGGCGATCTATGTCCTTTCGAGCTCAATTTTCTTAACACCTCTACCAAATTTAATCTCTCTTTCCATTTTCTAGCACTTCCCCAAATTTATCTGACTTCCAAATCAGTTTAGCACCTCACTAAGCCCTGAAATCTCAATTTCACACCAAAAATTTAAATATTGATAACATACATAATGCTTGCTGACTTAAAAAATAAAATCATATGCCTAGAAATACTCAATTACAGTATCCCTTGCAATTATACAATATATATATAGCAATCATGATAATCACATTTCCATTTTATGATAACATAATAATTCATTGATCCACAGTCATTCATATTCCAATGCTAAATCCTTTTCCTTTTAAAATCAAATAGAAATATGCACAGTGATTCCAGACATACACATCCAATATTTATTCTTCAAACTCAAATAAGAATAGGCCCATTATTAACCACCATTTGTCTATTTTCCAAACATTGTTCGACATAATCAATTGGGCATTAAAACTCATAATCGTGCCCCAATTCAATCACACACAGGTGTTCATCCAATAAAATCAACATAAGTATTGATTTCAAATAGAATTCAACCAATAACATGCCACTTTGATCTTGAGCTTCTCATAAATTTAAAATGTACAAACTTCTTTTAAAAATTTCCCAACGAGAGATAGAGCCAAAATGTGCCCAATCGACCAAACAAACACACAGTTTTCTTTACATTCGACTGGATTTGCAATGATATCAAGATCGTTATTAGGGTTTAACACATCAAATGGAATTAGGAAAAAATAGATTTACCAAATGAATAAGTCCTCGGGGATGCAGAAAACTCATGGCCTTTAAAAATTTATCATAGAAAGGTAACCATAGATGGTTCAATCAAGGGATAGTCTTCAAAGACACAACCAACTCATGCCCTTTTTAAAAAAATTACCACAGAGAGGTAACATGTAACAACTCTTGATAGTGAGTGTTTATCAAATGACAGGCAACCACCTCCAATAGAGAACGAGAGGAAACAAACTCTTAACACTATGAAGAGAATTCCTGAGCACAACCCATGGCCAACAAAAGTACATATAAATCTTCCATTAAATTTTTGCGTGATACTAAACCTGACTGTGCAAAGCTTCCAAGAAACATTGATAATGAGGGCAATGCCATAATATATAACAGTTTGGGGATCATCCAAGACATGGAAAGAAACACTCCAACTCTTAACAACTCACATTGCAACCCAGACAAATGAACATATCAACCACATAGACAAAAAGGAGTGGAAAAACTTAACACCAAGACTGGTTGCAAAACCAATGCGCAAAGCTCGGAGTTTTCCAATCAAAAACATAAATTTCCATAGAAGACAAGACCTAAAAACTCAAGCCAACCAAGCATGCCTCTTCTACTATTTATCCAATAAACTCACGCACATATTACACACAACAAAGTATATCAATTTCTCTTTTCCAAAACGTTGACCGTAAGAATATTCACCAGAAGAAACCATAAGCATAACACTCATACATAGTCCAAAAAAACTTAAGAAAAACACAGACCTCAAGTCATTCTGAACCAAAAATTGATTCATAATGCAGAGGAACCATCATGGATGGAAAAATAAGGAACCATACCTAGAAAATCTTGCTTGAAAGAGAGAATTAGACTATATCTTCCTTCACAACTGAAAATCATGGAGCATCAACAACCACCAGAGCCAAAAACCCAAATGCAAGTATGGATAGGGTGATGGGCTTTGAGGGTTGTTTGAGTGATGTGCAGTAAATGCACATCGCTTCCTTCCCCAACCCCATTCAATTCAACATAAAATCCATCCAATCCACTATAACATTAACCATTAATTCAACCAAATATTCCATTGTTATATCCATTTACATAGTGCGCCACCCAAAGTAATGTCAAAATATTTTAACAATAACAATGTGTCATAATATTACCCAATGTTCTTCCACATATATCTTTTAACAAGTGCATAAGTCTAGAAACAAGGGTTTATGTGCCGTCTTTTTGTCACAATTACACATAACCTTAGGGCTTGTATATAGTCCTTTAATTTGAAAAATCTCCCATATCATCCATAATCAAGATCATAAATAAAACAATTAACCAATGTCTAATTGCAATGTCAAACCAAACCAATAATGATAATTTTATCCATAAGGAATCCTTAATATAATTTGTGAATGGACATCAAAACAATCTAGTGCCATTCAATAATCAACCACCAGCTTATGTCATCATCACATTTTAAACCACAATTTGAAACATCGAACTGTAGAAGACTGTGTTATTATCATCACAATAGCAACAAGATATGAGTGCAACATATCCACCATAGCGCCACTAGTCTACAAGGGGGTCCCACCGACTATTTTATTATTATTATTATAATAAATAATAGAGCTTGGCAATCATTTGCGAGAAGTATTCATCGTTGCAATTTTAAGCATCAGCAAACTGACAACTCCACACAGAAATCTGTTTCCAAGAGATTAAGAACACAGATAGTCTGGTTTCACAGACCAGGTGAACATTATATCAAGGAATGTATATTAGAATGATTATGCTATAGGGGAAGTGAGGCAGTTTATGGGAAAAGATGATTTGGGATTTAGGGAATAACTTATGAAAAATGTTGTGTATGAGGGGGTTATTTCTGTATGCATAACATTTGATTAATCATAGTAAAATCATTCTTTGCTTTAAGGATAAAAAATCTGGTGTTCTCTTTTTGAATATCGGAGTGGAGGGAAGTAAAGGAAAGCAGAAATAGGGATAAAAACCAACTATCTTATCTAAAATAGTACTGAAGCAGATAGTAATTTCAATGATGTCTTCAAGGGGGGACATCATGACAGCTGTGTGAACTAATTGTTATTGATTAACAATACTTGCAAAATAACATTGTTGTGGTAAAACTGATCCAAAATTTTATTTCTGACAAGAAAAGAAGTCAATAAAAGAAATAAAGCAACAAAAATAAATAAACACCAAAGCAAAATCAAAGAAACAAAACAAACTATAATACATGAGTAATTCCATACAGCATTTAAACTTTCGAGTTCGTTCCACATAATGTTTTAAGTGGAAACTATTAGTGCTATAGGAAAACAACCACTCTTCCAAGTCCTTTAGAATATAATAATTTTCTCCCATGACAAAAGTGATTTTAAAAGGACCCAACCATAACTTTTGAAACTTTGAATGCCTTCCACTATCATCATGAGTTGAATCCCACAACAAGAATTTCTCGTTAACCTTAAATTTGACATATTTTTCACTTTTATTGAAATATATTTTAACATTTTTATGTCTTCTCTTTATGTTATCCAAGGAAAACATCCTTTGTTCCTCTAAATCTAGGAGTACATTTATCCTTTGAGAGATATTGGAAGAATTTAATTCTTCAACCTGAAGCATCAGTCTTAGAGAAGAAACTTCCAGCTCGGTAGGCAGAATGGCTTCTTGACCATAAACAAGCTGGAAGGGAGTACAACCAGTGCTCACCTTGATGGTAGTGCGATCTTCCCAAAGGGTGTAAATGAGGAGAGTGTGTCATTGACGAGGCTTATCTTCAATGAGCCTATTGATAATTCTAACCAGATTTTTGTTAATAGACTCGGCTTGCCAATTTCCTTGAGGATAATAAGTTGATGAGGTACAATGTTTAACCCCTGGTTTAACTAGAAACTGAGTCATCTTAACAGAAATAAAAGAGGGACCGTTGTCTATAATAATTTCCAAAGGAAGACCAAATCTGGAAAAGATATTAGTTTCAAGGAAAGAAATCACCTGCTCATCCTGTGAATGCTTAAGTGGGAAAGCTTTAGTCCATTTTGTAAAATAATTTGTGGCTGTCAAGATGAAAACTTTCCCAACTGAATATGGAGGATTAATAGAACCAATAACTTCTAGACCCCATTTTGAAAAAGGAAATTTGGGGAGGACAGGTTGTAAAGGCATGGAAGAAAGATGTTATTCCCTAGATAACTTCTGGCACTTGTCACAAGGTCTTGAAAAATTATAAGAATCACAAAAATTGAAGGCCAATAGTACCCTTTCCTGATAATCTTAAAAGAAGTAGTTTTAGCAGAAAAGTGGCCACCCACATGAATGACAGAATTTGAATATCCATGGGTCTCTTGTAAAAATTTATGTTCTTCCTCATTATTCACACAACGAAGTAATATACCATCGGCAGATCTCCTAAACAAGAATTCTCCTAAAATGACATATATGGAAGATTCAATATGGAGCCTTCTCCTTTGATGAGTATATAAGTTATCTGGACATCTCTGATTTTGAAAGTAATACACTGGATATTTGTTCCAGGGATGTTCATCTACAGGAAGGATTTGACTGTCAATGTAAAATAGTGTTGACAGAGAGTTATCTTGTTCATCAATTTCTTCACTTTCTTCTTCATGTTGAGCTAAGTGAAGGGATAAGTCATGTCCCTTAATGGTTTTTGAAGTCATGATAGTTAAATCATGCTCCTAGATCTTGGCAAGCCAATGTGAAAGCTTCTATGAAAGATAAGTCTATGAGAGAAAAAACTTGACAGTAGGTAAAGGGACTTTTACTAGCATATGCTTACCTAAGATAAAGTGGTGAAACTTCTCCACAGCTTTAACAAGAGAAAAAGCATGTTTTTCAATATAAGAATATTTGAATTCATCATCTAACAAGCTTTGACTCATGTAATCCACTAGTTTTTCGTTATCTTGGTCATCACATTGTATAAGGATAGCAAAGACTTCTTCCTCTATGGCATTAGTATATATACTAAATTCTTTCTCAAAATCCGTCTTCGCCAAAATCGGTGTGAAACTAATTGCCTTATTAATCCTTATGAAATCATTTTTGACATCATCAATCCAAGAAAAGGAGTGATATTTCTTAAGAAGATTGTGAATTGGTTTGACCATTACAACAAAATCAGGAACAAACCTACGGACAACGTTGATAATGCCCATAAAGGCTTGAACCTCATTTTTGGAAGTAGGAGCAGGTAGATTTAGGATAGAAACAATCCTTTCGGGATATATGCTTATTCCTGAATCAGAGACAACGTGCCCAAGGAGATTTCCCTTGGTAATGCCGAAGATAGACTTAGAAGGATTTAAAGAAATGTCGAATTTCCTGCATCGCATGAGAACCTTTCTAATTTTACAAAAATGATCTGATCACTTCTTTAAATATACAATTAAGTCATCAAGATAAATCTAAATAATTTTTACGATTAGATCGTCAAAATATATATGCATAGCTCTTTGGAAAGTGGCACCTACATTAGATAATACAAAAGTCATGCGTTCATAAGCAAATGTGCCCCAACATGTAATAAAAGTGGTTTTATATTTATCTTTCCTCTTTACCTTGATCTGGTTATAACAAAAAAAACAATCAAGTAAGGACATCATCTGTGACCCTGCAACTTGTTGCAAAATCATTTTCATATTAGGGAGAGGAAAGTGGTATTTTATGCTCACTCTATTCAATGCACGAAAATCAACGCACAATTGGATATGACCTGTTGTTTTCCGAACGGGAACTAAATTGGAAACCCACTGAGAATACTTAACATGGAAAATTATCCCAACCTTCAAGAATTTTTCCAACTCTTTCTGAATAGTTGCTTGAAGTGCGGGATTAATGGGTATTTGTTTTTGCCTAACCAGTTTTATGCCCTCCTTGATAGGGATGGCATGTTGTATAAGATCAGGATCAAAACCACGAAGATCCTCATAAAACCAAGCAAAAACATCTTTAAATTCATGAAGTAACTCAGTGAACTTCATTTTTTCTTCATCAGCACATTGGGCACCTATCTTAACATTCTTTGTGGAATCGGGTGTCCCAATGTTCAAGGAAATGGTTTCACCCACTTTCCTTTTTGACTCCTCTTATTTATGTGTTTCTTTGTTGCCTACATCACTCGATGAAAATGAACTTTCTAGAGGAGTCAATCCCTTCAGAATTTTATTGTCTTCCATGGATATAATCCCCTTGGGCTTGTATGGTTCATTTTGTATGAAATCACAGATGCTATAATCACTAGGGAAGACCTTCCATGACTCTACATTGTCAGGGATATGAGTACGATACAAAGATTTAAAAGTGCAATCAATTATTTGTGGTAGAAGTTGTCGAGTAGGAGAGGCTACAAAAACAGTGAGCCTATCAGCCATTAAATTCAGTTCCCTTTTAACATGAGTGATGTTAAATGATAATAAGTTCGATATAAGCGCCCAAACAATTTGGGTGTAGCGTTTCATTAACTTGTTGCTAGGAGAATATATTTTACGTACAAGGTTTACAACAAGTTCAAAGTCCCCAAAAAATGTAAGGTGACCACAACCTAAGTTATAGTAATTTTCAATGCCTAGCAGTAATGCTTCAAATTCAATGACATTGTTAGTGTAGGCAAATTCTAACCTATAGTAAAAATTGTGAATTTTACCTACAGGAGAGTACAAGATAATGCCAGCTCCATTTCCTTCATTGGAACATGAACCATCAAAGTGCATATGCCACATCCCATCTTCTAGGTCAATTTTTTCCAAGGTAGTGTTGTCCTCATCGACAAACATGGAGTACACCCCTAAGTCCTCCTCAATATAATTTACATTAGGTTGTGGCATGATTTTTATATAAGGTGAAATTCTTCCCTCCTTTAGGACTATGATGTTCTTCGCATTCCAAGGAACAGATAAGCATGTCCCGTCGAGTGAGAGGTATCCACCTATCAAATCTTTCCATTCTCTTCCTAATATGATTGAATAATTACTCATTGGCATGTCAATTACCTGAATATTAAGGGTTGTCCTTATTTCAGGATGTGCACACAAAACCAAATTCACGTCCTTTATCTCACCTATGGTCAATTGTTGTAAACTATTATAAGAGATCATACTTCTGGAATTTTCATTTGTACAATACAAGCCTAGCTCTTCCATAATAATTTTTTACATTAAGCTTGGGCCCAAACCACCGTCAATCAGACAACAATGGGCTATTTTGTCCATAATATTTATGGAAATGAAAATGGAGGATTTTTTACAGAGTGTCTAAAATTATTTACACCTACTTTATTTACAGTTGACTCCTCTTCATTTACCTCTTCAAAGAGATTGGCTACGAAGAAAGTTTTTCCTTCCATGAAATTTTTTAGATTCTTGTGTTGCTCAAGGACAACAACCATGTCCAGAAGAGTAGCATCGGCTTTGATATTAGCCAATTGATTGAGAATGTTGTATTTGGCAGAGGGAATAGGGGAGGAAGTTCCTTGACTGTCAATAATTTTAGTAACTTGTACAGTAGTATCTGGTGAAGTTGATCTTGGGATAGAAGAAGTACGAGGGGGATCATATTTTCCTTTTGAAGCATAGGATTTATTCCTAGTGTTTATGATCATGACATCTTTTGGTTCTGCGAAATATAGAACATCAATGGTATTTTTAGGCCTTTTACCAAAGATTTTATCTCTGGCACTCTTCTTTACCTCACAATTACTTTCCTCATGGTGTTCCTCGCAAACGTTACACCAACTACGAAGCATGATGGTTTTAGGCTGAAATTTATTTTCATTTGAATTCCTAAAGGGTGGTGAAGAAGAATATGAGGATCTAGGATTAAGTGAAGGGACATTTCCTTTCTACTCATATGCTATCATTCGGTTATTCATATCTTGTACAATTTGTAAGAGGGAGGACATGTCCATTTGTTTAAATAAGTCTCCCTTGGTAAGACTTGTTCTTTCAAGTTGTTCTTCATAATCTAGACAAGTATGCAAAGTGGAACCAAGATTGTCAATATCTTTTTCTTCAAGCCTATGATGGTAGGGAGAAGGTAGAGAATTATAGTAATGCATAAAAGTGGCTTGGTTTTGAGGGCGAATAAGTTCGAGAATTTGGTTATATAACTTGGTGAAACATAATTTGAATGAATTAATAGTCTCACCATATTTGTACACAATATTATTATATTCCCATAATTGTTTGGTTGGGCTTTTAGATTTCCCATAAGTAGATTTGAACTAGTATCTTAACTCCTCCCAAGTGGAAAGAATCTTGGGAGGAAGATCAAAGAAATATGTCGTTGCTTTCCCTTCAAGGGAATTAACAAATAAGCCCATATGAGTATCATTTTCATTGGCTCCTATATTGTGACATGAAATAGAAAATTTCACCAAGTGTTCATTTGTAGTGACCTTGTTATTTCCTGAAAACCTAGAGATATGCTCTTTGAATTTTGGAAGTGGACGAGTAGCAGGTCCTAGGTTCATAGGAGAGGAAACATGCCACGGGGTAGTAGTAGCATCCTCTTTGAATTGAAAGAGTCCATACTTCTTTATGACCTTGGTGGGGTTGATAGTAGATTGTACAGGGATTTGATGTCTATACAAGTTACAAATCAATGACGAGGATGAAGGTTGAGATAAATAGGCACCTCCAGTGCTACCAGAGCCACCCATGGTTTCCATTTTTTGAATGATGGGTAAGGGAGAGAAAGATGAACTAGTTGAATCAGACAAAGTTTTCCTTGGAGTACCTTGTTGGGTTAACAAAACAACGTTTCTTCTTCCTATTTCAACAATAGGGTTGATCTCAGCTGATAAACCTCTTCTTCTCCTAGAGATGATAGATTTTAAGGACATGAAAAGAAGATCAAAAATTTATGAAAAAGAAAACTATGGCTTATTCCTAAGCTATCTTTTCCTGGCCTCCCAATGTTCTTGGAAACTTATGTCTTGTTTAATTACTGCCCACGAGCGTTCAAGCTCAACCTGGGTATTAGTAGTCTCTAAGATGGTATTGAATAAGGTTAAATCAATTTTGGTCTGGTATTTAAGATCGGGCTCAATAGTGGGCTTCCTTATAGAAGGTATTGTCATGAATGAAAGAAAACAATCAAAGAATCGAAAGAAAAAATATAAATTTTTCAATGATAATCATGCAAACAATCAACTAGGGAGATATGGAAGATCTCCCCAGTATGGTCGCCAAATAAAATGTTGAGGCAAAGATATGAATTATCTTACTCAAGAATTTTCGAATATTTCCTAGCTAAGACAAGATAGTCAGGAATATCACCCTATATTTTATAGCCTCAAAAATATTTTCCCAATCCACAAGTATTAATTACAAGGGTTTAGGTTGATTTTTTTACGAAAAAAATGTTGCAAAATAACATAATTTTTTTATATAAGTTCTTGAAAGATATAAATATTACAAAAAGTAAACGTGGATATCAAAGAGAAAAAGTAACCAAGTCACAGATACACACAAATGAGACAGAATAGCAATCTTCTTTATTTCATTCCAGGAAATCAAAAGTGTCTTTCTCTTTACAAAATCCCTATGAGGGCATGGACCAAAGTCTAATTTAGATATCCCCGATGAAAACCATACAAAAGGTCTCTGACAAGAAGTAAAAATTGAACTTTATAATCTGGATCAACTTGCCACAAATTGTTGCCAATTTGACTCCGCACAATATCCTTTATCAGCTATGAAACTTAATCCATAAACAAACAAGTATACAATGACTATAAAATATAGATCAACACCTTTAAAACAAGCATCTGAATGATTTGGTTTAGTTCTGAACCTTGTTGTCTACAATAGGACCCTGCTGTCAAAAAGAGAATTAGGCTTTGAATGAACTCAAGAAGGAATGAAAACTAAAACTATCTCATGAAAACAAAAGAGAAAACCTTAGTATCGCTTTCTCCTTCTATTATCCCCTTGTTACTTCTTCTCATTTGGATTTTATTCATTCCAAATAAGTTGAATTAGTTCAACTACTTCCTTTAGTTTAGGAGAAATAATAATAATAATAATAGTTAAGGGTCTTTATTTAATAATAACTAAGTAGGTGGGACCCCTTGTGACTCTCTTGTTTTATTCTTTTCAAAAATAAAACACAATTGGATAATCATTTAAACACATGGTGCCTTGTAAATCCCTTAAATACCTTCAAAATTTGAATATTTAAATATTAGTAATAATTCAAATCATATCCAAAAATATGTAAATATTCACATAATCCTGAATATCCAAAAAACATCTTGTTGTCCAAAACTTTCTACATACCACTTTCTTCAACAACTCAATCATAAAACACATAAATTAAAATCCATATTTGCCACTCTGAGAGGCAATCCTTCTTTTATCATTGCTATCCCCTTTGGATTTCCCAGAAGTAGCCTTTGGTTGATTTGAATCTTGAGGTTGTATCTCACTAATAACATGGGAACAAACATCCTTCATATGCATATGGGAGGACACTGATTTCGAAGAGTCATTTGAAGGAGAGGAAGGGGAGGCAACAACTTTTCCTTTATCTTACACATGGGGGACATCGATTTTAAGCCTTTTACTAGCATGAGAGGATTGAACAGGTGAATGCACAGGGGAAATTTGAACATTAGGATTACAAGTGGTGGTAGAGGTAATGACAAATTGGTCCATCCATGATGGTGAAAGACTGTCGGATTGACAATCTCTTGCCATCCATCATTTGCAGGAACTTCCGGTTGCAAGGACACATGAGGAGGCATAGGAATACTAGGGATATTTTACGGTTGGAAGGAAGGTCTCTCTCATCGGGGTAGTACTATCCCTTTCCCGATCCAGTTTGAAAAACCCATCTTGAAACAACTAGTTCAACTCCTGGGGGTCAACATCAAAATGAATAGAGAATCTAGGCTTTCTAGTCCCTCTATTCCAGTTACCTCTTCCTCTATTATTTCTTCCATGGTTTCCCCTGCTGAAGAAGCTCATCATGTATGCAACAATTCATCAATGACTAGCCCTTAACAGACCATACATGATATTTTTCTTGCATGAAACAATAATTGGTTGATAAATTGACACAACACCCATGCAAATCCATCCATAAGAAATCATTTAATAATTTCCAAATGAGCAGGGGGTGGATAGGGTTCATGGGAATTATAGAGGGAGTATAAAGAGTGAAAACGTCATATAATGATATGGGACAAATACACAATTATTTCTCAACAATTCATTAAATAATTTAACTATGCAATCAAATACCAAAAATATCATCTGCCAACCATCATTGTGTCCTATTCTTTGTCACTATTATATAGAGTTTTTAATTTATTTTATAGAATAGGGATCCCAAAAATGATAATGGGATTATGAAGGAGGTATAATGAGCAAAAACATGATAGCATGAGAGGGAATAAAATATGGATTATGTTCATAAAAATAAATCAAATCAACCCACAACCGTAACTCTGTTCAGACCCCATAATCCAATAAGCATTCACTTTTAAAACCAAACACATTTCATTGTCACTTCTTTACATAATGCTTGTTGACTTAAAAAAAACAAATCATATTCCTAGAAATACTCAATTACAGTAGCCCTTACATCTATACAATATCTATATAGCAATCATGATAACCGCAATGCCATTTTATGATAACATAATAATTCGTTGAGCCACAATCATTCATATTCCAATGATAAATCCTTTTACTTTTAAACTCAAATAGAAATATGCAGAGTGATTCCAGCCATACGCATCCAATATTTATTCCTCAAACTCAAATAAGAATAAGTTGAGTATTAGCCGCCATATGTCTATTTTCCAAACATTGTTTGACATAATCAATTGGGCATTAAAACTCATAATTGAGCCTCAATTCAATCATAGGCAAGTGTTCATCCAATAAAATAAACATAAGTATTGATTCAAAATATCATTCAACCAATAACATAACACTTTGAGCATAAGCTTCTCGTAAATTTAACATGTACATACTTCTTTTAAAAATTTCCCAACGAGAGACAGAGCCAAATCGTGCCCAATCGACCAAACAAACACAATGTTATTTACCTTTGACTGGATTTGTAATGATATCAAGATCGTCATTAGGGTTTAACATAACAAATGGAAGTAATAAAAAATAGCTCGACCAAATGAATAAGTCCTTAGGGGTGCAAACATCTTGTGCCCTTTAAAATTTTATCACAGAGAGGTAACCACAGATGGCTCAATCAAGAGATAGTCTTCGAAGACACAGACAACTTATGCCCTTTTAAAAAAAATTTACCATAGAGAGGTAACATGTAACAACTCTTGACAGTGAGGTTTTATCAAATGATAGCCAGCCACCTCCAACAGAGGACAAGAGGAAACAAACACTTAACATTGTGAAGAGAATGCTCGAGCACAACTTGTGGACAACCAAAGTACATATAAAGCATCCATTAAAGTTTTGGGTGATACTAAACCCGACTATGAAAAGATTCCAAGTAGCAGTGATAATGAGGGAAAAACTGTAAATGTGTTGAACCTGCACATAATAGATCTAGCTAAACAATAATACACACATTTGCAGAGAGAATTTTAGAAAGAAGAAGAAGGAGAGAGAGAATGGAAGAATTCTCATTAACCGTTGTGAAAAATGAATAATTTACACATGATATACTATGTATAGATCAATGAGTTCGACTTGAGGTGAACCAATGCACCATAGTGGTGGTCTAGAGTGATATGGACCCACACCAACAGTTAAGGGCGTGAACTACCACCTATTCTAGTCTCTTAGGCAGTTACAGGACTGAACTACCACCTAGTTGAGTTAACTAGTCAACTAGTCTTCAGTTAACTGACTAAACAGAGAGTAGTGAGGAGTTAACTCAGGGAATCAAAGCTAATGCGCCACTTTGGTGATGATACCAAGGAAATTTCGAATTAGCATGGTGATGATCCCAATGCAACATCTAAACTCAACTTAACTAGCCAAACTGAAGTGTCAACTGAAAGAGAATATTCTCCAGGTAGAATATTCTCCCCTAAAATATAGGAGACTGGATGATGACTAATTATGACTAATAAACAAGGAATAACCTTAGGAAAAAGAAATCCTAGGTGTGAGTGAAGTAACTCCAACACCCCCCCTGAACATCACTATGGTGAAAATAAAGATTAGGTCCCGGCAACGAGGCCATGTTAGGTACCCAAGTACAAAAGATACACTGAAAATAAAGTAAGGATAGAGGGAAAACCTCATGGGAAAAAACCCCTTCAAGGTAGAATGTATGTAAAAATAATAACTACAGTTGCTAGGAAATTGTGTCCTTTACTCCAAGACGACCTCGTAGAGAATGGAATTTATGCTCAGTGAAGGTCTTGGTGAAAATGTTTGTCGTTTGTTCTACTGAAGGACATAACTGTAATTCGATGATATCCTCATGTACCAAGTCTCGGATGTAGTGCATGTGGATCTCGATTTTCTTTGTTCATTGCCTATAAACTAGATCTCTGCAGAACTTCAGACAATTATGGTTGTCACACCAGATGACAGTCGGCCGATGAAACTAAATGCCAAACTCAGTGAGAAAATGTTGTAGCCACATAGCCTGAATGGTTATGTTAAATACCCCTATGTACTCTGCCTCGACTGAAGATAGAGAACTGGAAGCTTGCTTCTTGCTCGACCAAAAAATAGGCCCGGAACCAAGACTGAGTAAGTAACCAAATGTGGACTTGCGATCAATGTTATCGCCAATCCAGTCAGAATCTTTAAACCCAATGAGATATAATGTAGAGTCTGTTGCATAATGAATCCCAAAGGTGATGGTGCCCTCTATGTATCTAAGGATATGATTTGCATCTTTCCAATGTAGCTAATGCGGATCCTGCATGAACCTGGAAATTGTGCTAACTGCATAGGAGAGGTTTGGTCTAGAGTATGTGAGATACAACAAGCTCCCCACTAGTTGTTTGTACAGTGTTTTGTCAACCACTGGAGTCTCCCCGCCATCCTCAAGTTTGACTCCTGATAGGAAAGGAGTCGGAGCAGACTTGCAGTCTGTCATGTGAAATCTCTCAAAGAGATTTTGTGAATACTTGGCCTGAGATAGTTTGATTCCTGATGCATCCTGACTGATCTTGATTCCAAGGAAGAAGTGTAGCGGACCCATGTCCATCATCAAAAACCTGTCATGTAGAATCCTCTTGACTGCAACAATCGCTGAAGTAGATCACCCGATGATCAACAAATCATCGACATATAGAACTAAAAGTATAAGTGAATCAACCATCTTGAGCATGTAGACATTTGGGTCTGATTTACAGCGTACAAAGTTCTGTGACAATAGGTAGGAGTCCATCTTGGAATACCATTCCCTCGGAGCCTCCTTGAGGCCATAAAGTGACTTCTTTAGTCGACAGACCAAATATGAGTCCTGCATAAATCCTTGGGGCTACTCCATGTAGATCTCCTTAGAGATATCACCATGAAGAAATGCATTCTTCATGTCCATCTGATGGAATTACCATTCCTTGGTTGCTGCAACAGAAAGGGCCAATTGAATGGAATCCATCTTCGCTACTGGAGCAAAGGTCTCATCATAGTGAATACCATGAACCTGTTGAAATCCTTTGGTAACAAACCTGGCTTTGTATCTATTGATCTGTCCATCCGCTATGCTCTTGGTCCTGTAGACCCATCTGCATCTAACAAGTTTCCTCCCAGAAGGACGGGTAACCAGATCCCAAGTCTGGTTCTCGAGGAGGAAGTTGTACTCCTCCTGTATGGCGGATTCCCAAAAGGGATTTCGAGTAGCCTCTCCATAAGACTGTGGATCGAAAGACTGAACCAAGAAAATATGCCTGGATTGCAATGGTTCAGTGTCAATGAGTGCAACAGGAGGCTCCTCGAAATAATATCAAGTCATCCTAGTATCAACTGGATCACCAACGAGATCCCCTGCACCCTGAAGAGTAGTCTGTGCCCACTTGGGCCTATGCTCTGGCTCTACAACTGCATATGGATTCTCTAACTCTACATCTAACTGTACTAACTCTGAATCTGAATCTGAATCATCGGATTCCTCTGAATCAAAACTCTCATATGAAGAAGAGTCGGCATGTGCATGCTCATAATCTCGAACAGTAGGAAGAGTGAAGGTCTCTGCATGCGACTGTTGAGGTACATGCGAGACACTTTCCTCGAATTGGACACTACGCTCAATGATAATCTGGTCTAAGGAAATATTAATAATCCGATTTCCCTTCACACCGTCAAGGTATCCAAAAAAAATGCACTCAGTGCTCTGTGGATCAAGTGCCTTCCTCTTTTCAGAGGGAATCTGGGCCCATGCGAGTAAACCAAAAATGCGGAAGTGGGTCACTTCTAGTTTGAGGCCACTCCAAGCCTCGTAGGGGGTCTTATCCCTGACAGATCTATGAGGAGATCTATTTTGGATGTATGTTGCACAGTTAAGTTCTTCAGCCCATAGTCTTGTGGTAGTGACTTTACATGCAACATGCAAGATGCAATCTCCTTTAGAGATTGGTTTTTCCGCTCAGCAACTATGTTTTGTTGTAGAGTATAGGGAACTGTGTGCTGAAAATGAATCCCTGCCTCATGGAAAATATTATGGATCTCATGATTTACATATTCTCCCCCATTATTAGTTCGGAGGACTTTGATATTCTTTCTGGACTATGTCTCAACCAAGGCTTTGAAATCTTTCAGTTGTTGAAAGGCCTCGAATTTTTTCCTGAGAAAGTAGATCCAAGTAAAACGTGAGAAATCATCAAAAAAAATGAGAACAAACCTCTCTTTATTGATCGATGGATGCAGAAAAGGACCCATGAGGTCACTACGGATCAGATCTAAAGGTGCGGAAGATCGCTGAGAATTTCCTTTGTCAAATTTCTCTTGAGGTTGTTTTCCGAGAACACATCCCTCACATATTCCTTTGGAGAAATGGATGTCTGGTATACCATCAACTAATCTGTTCTTTCTAAGATGTTGCATGTATCTGAAATCCAAATTTCCAAACCTTTCGTGCCATATCCTACTACTTTCATCATCATGAGTAAGTAGTAAAGAAGAATCAGGTTCAATGAATTCAGAAAATGTATACAATCTAGACTGATGATTTACCTCACCGGTAGCAACCCTGGAGTTGGTTTGCATGTCATATATTTCCATGTAATTTGGTGTGAATATGACTTTCTTTCTAGTGGTGGAATTCATCATCTGATACATGGAGAGAAGCTTGACAGAAATCTTGGGAACATGAAACACTTTCTCAAAGATTTCATTGGTGAGTTCAATCCTTCCTTTGCTGGTGACTTCAACAGAAGAGTTGTCGCCCATTATAATAGGAGGACCTTTGCATGCATCCAATGTAGAATATATTTCTTTTGAGGCATCCATGTGATGTGATGCTCTTTGAATATACGATCCAAACATCGAGAGAGGAGTTGATGGAAATCAAGGCATGGATAGAATTTCCTTTCTTGGAATTCAGATCTTGTTGGCCCTCGACCAAGTTTTGAGGAATACTTGGTCATAGTTGACCGTTTGGTACTTTGACTACTTGTTGAAGATGGAGCGCATGGCGAAGCGGAGATCATGGGATCTCGCCACCTTTTGTGGAACCTTTTTGGGTTTTTTGAGAATATTGTAATGGGAAAGGGATATCGTCCCTTGTTTAGGCCTTTTTCTATGTATAAATAGAGGTCTAGGCCATGTAAGAAAAGAGGCCTTGTCTAGTCGATGGCTTAGTGCATAAGTTGGATCTATGTGATCAAAAGTCTGTGTGACTATAAGAGCTCTGTGCATGATGTAATAGTGTTGACTGCATGGAGTGTGAGAAGCCTTAGTGCTTGGATCTACCCAGGGAAAGAGGATCTAGCAAGTTGCGCAGATCTCTTGTCCTATGCAAGGTAAGGGTCATCGAAGCTCTGTGTTGTAACTGCTTGACCAAGATAATATAAAGAAGACTTTGTGGATGTAGCCCCAGGGTCGAGGTGAACCATGGTAACTCTGTGTACTGTGTTGATGTGTTTGTCTCCCTCTTGCTAAGTACTCTGATATGTTTAGATAGATTTATTGATGCTTTGTGCTTATGAGATATGAATGCATGCTAGATATGATACATAAGATGCTAAGTTCTTAATATATTGAGTATAACCTATTTATCATTGCTAAGTGCTAGATCTGAGTAATTACTGTGGTGCACTGTGCTTTCTGCAAAGTGTATTAATGAATGTATGTTAGGAAATAACTGATGCTAAGTGAACTGTAAACAAGATAATCATAGATCTGTGTCCTAGCTAGGGTTGCAGACACTTGATTCCTACAACCACCCCTACCTGTACCTCGAGTGAGACTTCATCTGCTTCACAGGTGTTGCCGAAAGAGCCAGTAGTTAGGGATTTGTTGGTGCGCTCTTGAGCATTGAACCCTGGGTCTGTCCCTATGCCAACAAATGGTTCTGTTGTCGGGAACTCGAACTGTGATTGTTGGGAACTAAAGAAGAATAATATTTGTGTGAAATAAGCTCTGTGCGTAGATCTGTTTCCCTAGTGCGCAGTATTTTGTTTAACCTGTGAATCTTTGTGACAAGAAAGAAAGGTCAGATCTGAAGAAGAGAGGTCAGATTTGAAGAAAACGAAGTCAGATCTATGAAGAAATAGGTCATATCTGCAAGAAAAAGGTAAGATCTATAAGCTCCGTGCTTTGATAAAGGTTAGAATAGTTAAAAGTCTTAGATCTGGAAACTTTGTGCTCTGTAGAAGTAAGATAAGTGAATTTTTTTGTTTTCTAAAGCATGGATCTAGGTATGTTTGATAGATTCTACCATAGCTTCAAAACCAGAGCATTAATAGATGAAATAAAGTTTTATATGAATAGATCTGATAAGTATAGTGATAGATACGTTATACCTATGCATAGAAAGAATTTTGGGACTAACCAATGGATGTAGGATCCTAGAAAGAAATTTTTGCAAGCTAACCATTATGATCCTAGTACACAGTACATGAAAAATTAGGGATCATTGAAGAGAAAGAGAGGATTAACTCTTTGTTACAATTGCAAAAGGCCCAGACATCTTGCTAAGGAATTCCCTGGACGAAGACCCAGATGTATTTGTTGTAAGGATATGGACCATGAAGTACTGGATTTCCCTAGAATGATTTCTAGGATTGAAAAGATGAATATAGAGCAAGAAGGAGATCAAGAGACCAATATTATAGCAGAAACCCAAAAAGACTCAGAAAAGATATTTCTACAGATGAAAGATACCTTGAATGACCATCGACATGTTAGGTTATCAGAGATATTCAACACGAAAGAACATATCAAAGTGAGAATAGGAGACTTCGACATTGACTGTGTTTTGGATGAAGAAACACAGGTGAACATTATGACAGAAGGAACCTAGAAAGCTATAGGAAGACCTGACATGACCCCTTCATTAGGAGGAATAGGGTTATTTAGAGGAAAGCTGGTAAACCTATGTGGAAATCTCACTCAGATATCTATGAATGCTCATGGAGCTTCGACAGAAGAAGATTTTGAGATTGTTAAGTTCGTGGAGGACAACGTCTCGTTTACTATGTTACTTGGTAAACCTTGGATTGAGAAAGATCAAGCCAGAAAATAGGAATAAAAAAAGGACCTAGAACAACAGAGACAAGAGTTAAGAGACTTCCTGACTAGAAGGATTGCACAATTGATTGAAGAACGGGAGAACAGATCGGGGTTTCTTGACCCCAGGAACTTCGATGATGAAGTTGACAGAATGCTAGACGAACCACAGAGGACCAAAAAATGTGTTGGACAAGTAATACCTGTGGATCTGAAGAAAGAATCTTAGCACTACAAAGTTACCATGCCAAGAGAAGAAAAGAATCAGAATGAAAAAAGGATGACCGAGATGAAGCTCACTAGGAATAAGGCTAGAAAACTCATGAAGAAGAAAGTGAAGTTGGAGAAATTACAGAACGTTCTAGAAGAAACCCCGCAGAAGGAAAACATGCAGAATTTGAGCTTCGCCAGGATAGCAAAACAATGACATATGGAACTTCTCCATGTTGGAGTAATATAGTCATTAGACGACGATATACCCGTTCTGTTGATGGCTCAAACAGCTCAAAATAAAGTTATGACCTGTTACCTGACCATTAGACTATGCCATAATGGATAGATCAACAGTTAATGGACCCTCCTATCCATTGCAAGCAGTCCATTACAGCTTTACTTACTTATTCCATCGTGCCATGCCCGGAAGACACTTTTTCCAATTGAGATCTTGAGCTCACAGAATACCCGCATTATGAAATAGTGCCAACCTGCCCTGCTCTCTACTCGATTACGGTACCTTCATCCCATTGACAACCTGAGAAAGTGATCCTGAGCTTACATGTCCGACAAGCTTAGTGCAACAGAAGAATCGATGAGAGAAGTACTCGCTAGCGTAAGATCCGAAAGAGTTATGTTGGAAAGAGGAATGTCCACCAGATTCCAAGCCTCATCGTCAAGAGTAGTAACAACTTCTTCATCCATCGATCGAGCTGGACCATCCCAACAGACCACCGAGAAATGTACTAAACATAGAGATGACATCACAAACTCCAAGCTGATCCTAAGCATCCTTCTCTCTTACATACCTCCTCTGAAAGGTGAAATCAACCATGACAGTGTGCCCTGAGATTACGACTATCCTATGATCACTCCATACCTACCAAAGGGTGTGTGAACAGTTCTCGCTGAGTAGAACAAGCTCGCAGCATTGAAGCTTTGTGACTTCAACCTTGGTGTCTGGAAAGCCTACAGTATGCTTGCCCCGCACAAGTATCTGACGATGACAAAGGGGAAGAATTCCAATATCATCCCTCAGCAATGAAAGATGAACCTCACACAATCCACCTTACTTAATGTAATGAAGATTCCACACTTTGGCAAGCACCAGGAGGTGAACGCTTGTGTAAAATTTCTACTGGCGATCTACCATGGGGGATATCTCTGGTTGAACTAACGTATAACAATTGATCCGGTGTTGATCAATTAGATCACGGAGCTGAGCATGTAGGGCCCTGACTCGCAAGACTATTACCCTGGAAATACCGTGGATCGTTCTCTTTCACAAAAGATTAAAGAGGCCTATGGAAATGTTGAAAAAGGTGCACGAGGTTACAAGGTAACCTCTATTGACAGTGGCATAGTGTGCCTTTCCTATCAGATGATCGCAATAAATTTAGTCCACAAGAACAGACCAATGCAAGTATCTGGGTTTGTAGTTGATCTCGCAGGAAAATGCATAGAAGGAGTCCAAATGAACTAGTCGAAGTACTTAGCGGATCAACTTGAATTGGATTTTAGAGAAGCACAAGACCAAGGATATGAGTTCCACTTCAGCTGGCTTCTCATCCTAATCACCTTCATAGCATGGGAGATACCGGAGGATGTCATTTTTCCTGAAACCCTACCGTTTGAACCATTGGCTATGAAATTTAGTACATTACGGTACACGACAGATATGAGCAGGTAATGGTAGTCGAATGCCCTCTTTCACAGATACTACATCCAGTTGAAGACTATGATACAAGCCACACCTCACATTACTTCGAACAGACTCCACCAATTCAGACCCTTAATGAAGTTCAGTGTGGACCGTCACTTCATATACCTAAATCCACGTGCTGATGAGCACCAGGAATAGCTGCAGTCCTATTATAAACTAACAGAAGAACACCTTGAAGAGATCACTAAGAAATGGTTGGCAGACCTCCTCGTTTCAGAAAATCCAACAGATATTTCAGATATCAACAGCCCAGAAGCTACGCAAGCAGGGCCCAGTAAGACAAATAATACAAAGAATACAAAGGAGACAAAAAAAACTGAAAAATTTCAAGATGTGGATAGCTGCTCTATAAGGACAACTTCCATCACACCAGATGAAGAAGGTAACGATGAAGACCTAGAAGAAGTTGAACAACAACCAAAAAATGAAGTTGAAGTTCTAAAGAAAAGAAAAGGGTCACCTTCGAAGTCTTATGTTAAGAAGAAAGCCAAAGTGACCATGACCAAGATGAAGACCATGCTCAATCCATATGACTTCAGCTTTCTCCTCACGACTTTGAATGAAGCTATAGAAGATATCACAGAAAAGAAGGAGGCCAAGCAACAGAGGATGTACGACAGAATCGAAGTTGAGCTCCAAGGAGTACAACGAGCCCTCCAGTATAACCGCACAATCTCCACTGCACCTATGCCAGAAAGAACACCTGAAGCAGGAGACGAGTTAGTTCAACCTCACAGGATTGCCGACCTAGTCAAATTACACCTCCAGAAAGAAGAAGTAGTAATAGCATAGGCCACACAGGCCCTAAAGCATGCACACAAGGAAATCGTAGAGTAGCGCCAAGATTCACAGCAAGAGAAGGAGGCCATGCTGATTAAGGTTGGTTTTCATTGATGTCAACCCTTGAAGAAAGCCCCGTAGCACAAAGGTTTATGTGATGGACCCAATTGATCTAAAAATGAAGAAGACTTGTATTCTTGATAATATTTGCAAGTTTTATTTTATGTGTTAAAATGAAAATGGATCAGCTTTGCAACACACTTTAATAGAAATTACTCATTCAAGATGCATATAAACAGCAGCAATAAACAGTGAACATAAAAACACATAACACAACAAATTATAAAAGAGTTCACCCCTCTCTTGGGCTACATCTCCTGGTTCATCTTCCAATGGATCTTTTGTATTATTTGCTCAAAGTGCTCAAAAATGTTCTTTACAATGCTCAAAATTCCAAATAGATGGCTCCAATGGCTACAGAACTTCAAAAAACCCTTAGGTAGGCTTTTTCGGCACCTCGTTTGGCCAAAAATTGAAGAAGATAGGCTTCCTGGAAGTCCCCCTTCAAACTTGTTGTCTCTGCATCGACAAATTGCACCCTTGTTGGCTCAACCTAGCCCCCAGGCATATTTAAGCATTAAAACTCAACACCAGATGCAACCGCACAAATGGTGTGAACTGTAGGACGGTTACGGGTGCACCTAGCCCCTAACCACCAAGGCTATGGTCGTGTGACCCATATGACCGCGCGTAAGTGCAAACAAGGCTCCATCCCAAAGGCTAATAGAAAAGGGACAAGTGGCGGGTTGTTGATTTTAAAAACCATTTAAATCACATTCAAAACAAAATCAAAATGCAATCCGTGTGTGTGCGCCAATCGGTATAGAAATGGGTCATATGTTAATGCAATATGCGATCGGACTATCCACATATGAAAATTCGTATAATTTAAAAACTATTACATAGTAAGAACCAATATAGTGGCGCATTGGTAGCGTGAACTTTGCAAAGGCTATGCATGTGGGTGGAGGTCACGGGGTCGAATCCGGTGGACTCCAAATAATTTTATACAACCAACCAATAACAAGGTGCCACGTGGCAGCCCATGACTGGGCCACATGGCACTGTACAACCAACCAAATACTGCCACATGTCATAATGTCATTCATCCACATCTGCCAAATGTCTGCCACTCAGCTCTGCCACGTGTTGTACGGACTGCCACGTCAACATCCGTACGGACTATACAGTCAACATCCCTTTTTTTGCCTGTTTGTCATTTTGAACAGAACACAATATCTCTCACTCCTGACGTCCATTTGAACCCAAACAAGTTGTGTTGGGTTCATAACGATGAGGCCTACGCTCCCATT
Organism: Picea engelmannii; assembly: GCA_009831015.1. Lineage (NCBI taxonomy): Eukaryota > Viridiplantae > Streptophyta > Pinopsida > Pinales > Pinaceae > Picea > Picea engelmannii. Next base: position 428,966 of record ML780475.1, read on the forward strand.
TGATTTGAAGAGATTCTGAGCACTTTGAATTTTGAGAAAAATTTTGATCCCCTGGATCACACCTCCCCATTGGAAAGATTTTGGACCTCCAAAAGACTATTTTCAATCTATCTGAAGATGAGGGTATAGCTCCCTCACCTTTCCAACCTCAATCCACTTGGCTTTGCTTGGATTTGTACCTTTAAGACCAACTCGAAGATACTCCACATTTCCTCGTTTTGAAGTTCGCATTCTCCTGTCAAGGATTGTGTCTTCATGTTGTTCTGTAAGATATTCTGGGGAAAAATCATCTATAGAAGGAATCTGAACATGCTCTCCTTGATCATCAATCAAAGGAGGCTCATACAATTTCAAATTCTCAACATTAACAACTTCATGCATTTTCATATAAGGAGGCAAATCTAAACAGAAGGCATTGTTACCAATATTGTCGATAATCTTGAAAGGACCATATCGAATTGGTTTCAATTTTTTACCTTCTCCTTTAAGACTCTCCTTACTGATGTAAATCCAAACTTCATCTCCAACTTGGAAACTGTGATCAACATGATGCTTGTCATGTCTCATCTTGTACTTGGCTTGACTCTTTTCCAACTTCTCTTGCACCATTTGATGTATCGACTGAATTTGTTCAGTGAACTTTTCTTCCCTATCAATGTCATATTGACCATCAATAGAAATATCCTTCCCAAAGATAAAATATAAAGGATATTTGGGCAAATAGCCAAAACATGCTTCAAATGGTGATGTTTGAGTTGAAGAGTGCTTAACTCGATTGTAAGCATGTTGAATGTAGTGTAAATGCTCATCCCAAAGCTTAGGATGATTGCTGCAATAAGCACGAAGAAGATGCACCACTGTTATATTTACCACTTCTATTTTACCATCAGTTTGCAGATGAAAAGATTTGCTCTTTTTCAGTTTGGTGTCCATGAGTGCCCATAAGCTCGACCAAAAACTTCCAACAAATCGAGAAACCCGATCAGAAATAATGGATTTAGGCAATCCAAAATGCACCCAAACATTTTGAAAGAAAATTTGTGCCATTTTCTCAGCTATAACATGCTTCTTACAAGGCATCAAAATACACATTTTCCTAAATCGATCAACCACAACATAAAGATAATCATGATTTCGTCTAGACATAGGTAGACCTCCTACAAAGTCCATAGAAATACTTTCCCAAGGACGAGATGGAACCGGAAGTGGTGTATACAAACCCAACTTTCGATTGCTAGGTTTTCTTTTGGCACATAACGAACATCCTCGAACATATCTCGAAACACTTTCATTCATTTTAGGCCAATAGCAGTACCTTTGCAAATTAGCCACTGTCTTGCCTACACCAAAATGACCAGCAATAAGAGAAGAATGGGCTTATCTTATTATGTTGATTCTTTCACCCTGTGGAATACATAGCTTGCCAAGATGATACAAAAGATTATCATGCACATGGTAATCCAATTCCTCAACATGGTTAGAATGACACAAAGTCTCATATACTTCTTTAAAATCAGTATCTAAAGCATATTACTCAACATAACTCTCATGCATGATAGGACTATGCTTAAGAATAACTTAAGCACTAATAATAGGCCTTGAAAGCATATTAGCAACTTTGTTATAAATGCCCTTCTTATACCTGATGACCAAGTGGAATTGTTGTAGAAAACCCATCCATCTAAAGAGCCTAGCTTGTTGTAGCTTTGTTTGTGATTGTAAGTATTGCAGTGGTTGATGATCTGTGTGGACAATGGTTTCATTCCCCAACAAATAATGTTTCCATTTTTTCACATTGTGTACCAATGAATACAACTCCTTATCATAAGTAGGATAGTTAATCACGGCACCATTAAAAGTTTTAGAATGAAAACAAATGGGCTTACCATGTTGTAGCAAAACTGCTCCCATTGCATAATTGCTTGCATCTGTTTGGATTTCAAAAGGTTGTCTTAAATT
>ML780475.1:437857-459888 GCA_009831015.1 Picea engelmannii
AACTTCTCGTGAAGCAAATCAGGATCGAAGAAGCCGTCAACAGAGCATTTCGCTCTGTGACTGGCTTAGAACATAAGGTAGAAGAACCCATAGAACATGAAGCTTGCTGAAGTCATTCAGCAACTGCAACAAAGAGTAGTAGAACTAGAGCTCCAAGCTATACTAATTACTCCACAAGAAGAATGTGACCAACGAGAAGTGAATGCCCGAAGTACAGTAGAAAGGATTAAGGCACTCACTGAAGAATGTAAGCAATTAAGTAGTAGAAGTGCACAGATACATGAGAACCTATCCAAGAACCCTGAATTGCATAAATTGGAGTCACAACTCCAGGAGGTGAAGCACCAAGCCAAGAAGTTACAGGTATAGATGAAGGCCCTACCGACCATAGAGAAAATGAAGAGGTCCCATGAACAACGCGTCGTGCAACAGCAGATTCATATGATCCAAAGCAAGGTCATGGAAGTGACATAGCAACTTCAACCTTTGCAGGATAGGGCATGTCAACTCTTCTTAGAGATTGAGAGCCAAGGGACAGACCTGGAACAAGTCATGAACACAACAGAGAAGCGCTTAGAAGGACTAGTTAGTAATGCACTCATTTAGGATTTTTCTAAGCAAGAAGCAGTAGAAAAGCAATAGGTCGAAGAAGCTTGAGTGAAGCTAGAGGCCTTCGAGGCAGAGTTACCCAGAGAAGAGTGACTCGGGACGAGTCACAGGTGAGTGTTGCGGGCCTATTGGCCCTCGACCAAGTTTTGAGGAATACTTGGTCATATTTGACCATTTGGTACTTTGACTACCTGTTGAAGATGGAGCGCATGTCGAAGCGGAGATCATGGGATCTCGCCACCTTTTGTGGAACCTTTTTGGGTTTTTTGGTAATATTGTAATGGGAAAGGGATGTCGGCCCTTGTTTAGGCCTTTTTATATGTATAAATAGAGGTCTAGGCCATGTAAGAAAAGAGTCCCTGTCTAGTCGATGGCTTAGTGCATAAGTTAGATCTATGTGATTAGAATTCTATGTGACTATAAGAGCTCTATGCATGCTGTAATAGTGTTGAATGCACAGAGTGTGAGAAGCCTTAGTGCTTGGATCTACCCAGGGAAAGAGGATCTAGCATGTTGCACAGATCTCTTGTCATATGTGGGGTAAGGGTCATCGAAGCTCCGTGTTGTAACTGCTTGACCAAGATAATATAAAGAAGACTTTGTGGATGTAGCCCTAGGATGGGGGTGAACCACGGTAACTCTGTGTACTATGTTGATATGTTTGTCTCTCTCTTGCTAATTACTTTGATATGTTTAGATAGATTTATTGATGCTTTGTGCTTATGATATATGAATGCATGCTATATATGATACATAAGATGTTAAGTGATTAATCTACTCAGTATAACCTGTTTATCATTGCTAAGTGCTAGATCTAAGTAATTACTGCAGTGCTCTGTTCTTTCTGCGAAGTGTATTAATGAATGTATGTTAGGAAATAATTGATGCTAAGTGCGTTGTAAGCAATATAATCACATATCTGTGTCTCAGCTAAGGTTGCAGACACTTGAGTCTTGTAACCACCCTTACCTCTACCTCGGGTGAGACTTCATCTGCTTCGCAGGTGTTGTCGAAAGGGCCAGTAGTTAGGGATTTGTCGGTGCGCTCTTGAGCATTGAACCCTGGGTCTGCCCCTATGCCAATAGATCTTCTGGCTTCTTCTTATTTGCACCCTCGGGGATGCGATCTCCAAGGTTTCTTTTCTGAAGTATTTGATACATCAGATATATTTATTTTTTCATGCATGCAGATTCCGATTGGAATCCTTTGTGACAGTACATACATTTCTCCCCTTTTCCTCCCTTTTCCCCTTTGCATCCGGAGGCATCGGTGAAGGGTTTTGTGTACCCTTCCTTATTCAGATGTGAATGAGTTTTCCTCTCATCTTTATATTTAGATTTCTGATATTTGTGACTGTCATCATGCACAGTGAGTGCATGCGCCCTTGGGCCTTTAATTGTGCCCATGTTGATGAGCTTGGTTTTCTCTTGTGTCAAGGATTCAATAAATTCCTCAAGAGAAGGCATCTTCCAAGTGGCTCTGGAGGTGAATATGACAGTATGGAATGTGGATATGAATACAGAGAATTCAATACCAAGTTTGGAGAGAATGGTGAGAACCATGTGTTTCTCCTCTGTCAATTTATCAACCCCGCAAGCTTTGAGTTGCGACAGTAAATCCTTGAATATTGTAAAGAAATATTGGATATTGTCGAAGATTTTTGGATCCAATGTGAGAAGCTCCACCTCCAGTATGTGTCCCCTCATCTCATCCTATTTTCCAAAGAGCCCTTCCAATATTTTCCAGGCTTCATTGGGAGTCTTACAGGAAGATATGTGAAAAAGGAGATCGGTAGAAATAACACTGCAAATTGTTCTGAGTGCCTCATCCATGCGATTTAAGTACTTGGATTTTTCTATGGATGATGTCGTCTCTGTATCTATATTCATGGTTAACTTGTACAGCCCTCTAGATCAAATATGTCTGGATATTTTCTCCTTCCATGCAAAATAGTTGTAAGGTGTAAGAATGAATTCTTTTTGGAATTCCATCTTTCCGTTGTCTTCAATCTTTTGTACCTGCAAAGAAAACTGGTCTAGATTTTTCTTAGCAGTCCGTCATCTATGATACCATGTAAATGTGTTGAAACTACACAAAATATATCTATCTAAACAATAATACACACATTTGCAAAGAGAATTTGAGAAAGAAGAAGAAGGAGAGAAAGAATGAAAGAATTCTCATTAATCGTTGTGAAAAATGAATAATTTACACATGATATACTCTGTATAGCTCAATGAGTTCGAATTGAGGTGAACCAATGCACCATAGTGGTAGTATAGAGTGATATGGACACACACCAGCAGTTACGGGAGTGAACTGCCACCTATTCTAGTCTCTCAGGCAGTTACGGGAGTGAACTGCCACCTAGTTGAGTTAACTAGTCAACTAGTCTTCAGTTAACTAATTGAACAGAGAGTAGTGAGGAGTTAACTCAGGGAATCAAGGATAATGAGCCACTTTGGTGATGATACCAAGGAAAGGTTGAATTATCATGGTGATGATCCCAATGTTGCATGGTGATGATCCCAATGCAACATCTAAACTCAACTCAACTAGTCAAATTGAAGTGTCAACTGAAATAGAATATTCTCCAGGTGGAATATTCTCCCCTAAAATATAGGAGACTGGATAATGAATAATTATGACTAATAAACAAGGAATAACCTTAGGAAAAATAAATCATAGGTGTGTGTTATGTAACAACAACAAACACCATAATACATAACAGTTTGTGGCTCAGCCAAAACATGGAATGAAACACTCCAACTCTTAACAACTCACATTGCAACCCAAAAAAATGAACATATTAACCACACAGATGAAAAGGAGTGGAAAAACTCAACACCAAGACTGGTTGCAAAACCAATGCGCAAATCTCAGAGTTTGCCAATCAAAAACATAAATTTCCACAGAGGGCCAGACCCAAAAACTCAAGCCGATTGAGCATGCCTCTTCTATTATTTATCTAATAAAATCACTCACAAATTACACACAAAAAGTATATCCATTTATCTTTTCCAAAATTTCGACCTTCAGAATATTCACCAGAAGAAACCATAAGCACGACACTCATACACAGTCCAAAAAAACTTAATAAAAACATAGACCTCAAGCCATTTTGAGCCAAGAATTGATTCATAACGTAGAGGAGCCATCATGGATGGAAAAATAAGGAAGCATACCTAGAAAATATTGCTCGAATGAGAGAATTAGATTGTATCTTCTTTCACAACTGAAAATCGTGGAGCATCAACAACCACCAGATCCAAAAAAACAAATGCAAGTATGGATAGGGTGATGGGCCTCGAGGGTTGTTTGAGTGACATGCAGTAAATGAACATCGGTTCCTTCCCCTTCCCCATTCAATTCAACGTACAAGCCATCCAATCCACCATAATATTAACCATTAATTCAACCAAATATCCCATTGTTATATCCATTTACATAGTGCGCCACCCAAAGTAATGTCAAATTCTTTTAACAATAACAATGTGCCATAATATTACCCCATGTGCTTCCATATATATCTTTTAACAACTGCATAAGTCTAGCAAAAAAGGTTTGTGTGCCCTCATTTTGTCACAATTACACATAACCTTAGGGCTTGTATATAGTCCTTTAATTTGAAAAAGCTTCGATATCATCCATAATCAAGATCATAAATAAAACAATTAACCCATGTCTAATTGAAATGTCAAATCAAACCGATAATGATAATTTTATCCATAAGGAAGCCTTAATACAATTTGTGAATGGACTTCAAAACAATCCAGTTCCATGCAATAATCAACCATTATCTTATGTCATCATAACATTTTAAAACACAATTTGAAACATCGAACTGTAGAATATTGTGTTATTATCATCACAATAGAAACAAGATATGAGTGCAGCATATCCACCATAGCGCCACTAGTCTACAAGGGGGTCCCACCTACTAGTTTATTATTATTATTATTATTATAATAAATGATATATTTTGGCAATCATTTGCGAGCAGTATTCATCGTTCCAATTTTAAGCGTTAACACTCAGCTTATCCCAAATACAACCAAGGTGGTTGAGCCTCTCAAATCCTATAAAGGGAGGCATTCTCATGGTGGACAAGGAGGAAAATAATCAAAAAAAGTATTGTCATTCTCATCGTGGATGTTTCAAGCAAGGGGTTGGATGAGGAGGATTTGGAGAAGCTGCTACAACACCATCCATGATTCTAAGTGACTCTTTCAAGTTCTCATCAATATACTTGGCCTATTCCCTTCTAGTTTGTGTATATTACATATGCTTGTCTATTTTAGTTGAATTTGTTTAATCCAATATGTTAGAGTAGGAGTTTTCTTGTGTCTCTTTGTTGTCTTTAGTTTTGCAGGTATCAAGCTATGTGTAAGATTTTGGACACCGAACTCACATTGGAGCAAGGAGAACAAACATCAGAAATAGGTATGATCACCTTCATCTCCTTCTCTCTTTTTGTCTAGTTTGAAAAATCTCAAAGGGATGTTAGTGTCCATTTGTATCTTTCTGTCTTGGTATTAGAGGTCTAGAATCCAAGGGGATATTCACTTGTACATAGCGGAGTTTTCTCATAACAATCAATTTTCTAAAATGGCGATTATGGTCGCCTGGAAGAAGAGCATCACAACAGAGGTCACGACCAAGCTATTCTTCGAACGAGTGTAGGTACATTTTTGGATACCACAAACCATCCTCTCGGATCGGTACAACTGGTTCCTTAACACATTTTAGTTGAGCCTCTGGTCACTGTTGAACACCAAGCCAACCAAATTCACTGGCTTCTACCCCCAGACAGATTCCCAAACCAAGGTCATCAACCAGATGATTGTGTGCATCCTACACATGAACAATTCCAAGCATCCTTGCACATGGGATGAGAGTCTTCTCTATGTTCAACACAACTACAACATAGCCATACATAGCTCCACCGACCACAGACCCTTTTAGGTGGGATTGGGATTTCAACCATTGGGTCCCATGGATGTTGCACCACCCCTTGCAGCCACCTAGGAAGACTTGTCCCATGCTCAAACTGAAGCTGACAAAGATACTTGATTCATTGAGTGGATCCAACACATCTACCAACATGTTTAGGATAATTTACAGAATTCCAATGCCAAGTACAAGTAGCATCATGATCAACATCGGGTGCCACACAAGTTTTAGGTGGGAAATAAATTTTGGTTGCACTTGTAGAAAGAACATCTTACAGGACCCCATTGGAATCTTTGTCCACTCCACTATGGACCTTATACTATTTTCGGACCCCCTTCCTTGTCTTGCACCACGTGTTTGATGTGGACCTCCTTCAACCATACTTTCCACCATTATTGGACACCTCAGAGGTAGCAGTATAGTTGACACCAATAGATATCAACCCTAACTACATGGAATAAAAATCCACTGATGATATCATGGACACACAGGTCCAGGGCACTCGCCAACAGAAGATCCATCTTTATTAGGTTGTTAAAGAAGGTAGGCTCTTACACCAAGGCAAGTGGCTCACCTGAGGCCAAATTTAGCAGAAATTTCCTCATCTAATGGGAGAACTCAACACAATGGAGACCATTTCTTCCTAAGGGAACATAGTTACCAACTTAACGAGAACTCTGTAGAGTTCTTGTTTTTGGGGGGGTCAAGTTTTTTACCCCGTTTTTAAAAATGGTGCTACCGGTAGCACCCCCTTCCCCTTTTAGGTGTTTTTTTTATATTTTAAATTTTCCGATACATAAGGTTTCCCCTTTTTTGTTTTTAAATGCTTGTTTTTTCATTTATTTTCAAATTGTTCAAATTTTTTATTTTTTATTTCTTTTCTCAACACTGTTTTTTCATCTATTTTCAATTTTTTTTATTTTATTCGGTGGTGTTTTTTATTCATATTTCCATGCTCAATCCAATGTTAAAAATGTTGTACACCATTTATTTTTTTAAGTTAATATTTTTCATGTAATTATGTGTCCTTAATTAAATTATGGTTTCAAACTTTTAAAATATAGTGGAAAATATCATTTTTAACACATTGTTTTACCTTTACTTCAATAGAAAATAATTGTAGTTAAATAACACTATTTTTAAATATTTACCAAAAATATATAAAAGAAAAATCATTTTTTTTGGATCAATTCAAAACTAAAAAAAATAAGAGAACAAAAAGAATTAAAATTAAAAAAAAAACATTTAAAAAAATTTATATGAAAAAAAACTATTGAAAAAAAACCTAAAAAATTATAAAGGAAAAAAAACCATAAAATTAAAAAGATATATATCTAAAGTAATAGAAAATGATAAAAAATAAAAAAAATAAAAGGTAAAAAAAATTATAGCCCCAAAAAACATTGAAAAATATTAAAGAAAAAATAAATAAATAAACCCAAAAAATTTAAAAATATACATTAAAAAAAACTCAAATTAAAAAACTTAGAATTAAAATTTAATACAAAATTTAAAAAACAATTAACAAAAATAAATTAGAACAGATTAAAATTACAAAAACAAGTTAAAATTTATATAAAAAAAATCTTAAAAAATAACATTAAAAAAAAAACAAATTCATTAATATATTAAAAAAATTCAAATTTATATAAAACATAAATATTTTATGTATATATAAAATATATATGTGTGTTTTATATCAAATATATGTGTTTTATATATAAAACACACATATATATATATTTTATATATATAAACACACATATATGTTATATATATATATAATATATATATTATATATATGTGTGTTTTATATATAAAACATATATATGTTTTATATATATAATATATATGTGTGTGTTTTATGTATAAAATACATATATCTGTGTGTATTTTATATATAAAATACATATATGCGTTTTATATATAAAATATATATATGTGTTTTATTATGTGTCCACAGGACCTGGTCAGCTGGCATGATGTTCGACATTGTGTCAGCCTCTCCGCAGATTTGGTCAAGCTCTTATGGACTCCCATGGAAACTGAACCAAGCCTGCGAAGGAGCTGGCATGATGTCGAACATTGTGCCAACCCCCCATGAACCTAGGCCAGATCCCGTAATATTTTTTTTTAAGTTTGAAGGCTTTTTTTTGTTATTTTTTTAACAAAAGAACTTATTTTTGTTTTAAATTATTGTTTTCCGACCAAATTTTAAAAAAATTTCATTTCTTTTTAGTTTTTCTTTGGTTTTCACCATTTTGTTAAGTTTTGTTACTTTTTTTTTAAATTTGGATTTTGAATATATTTTTTTAAATGTGTTTTTGTCTTCATTAAAAAATATATATTTGTGAATATTTTTTCTTTTCTCTTTATTTATTTTTTAATGTAAATTTAAGAAAAAAAAAAAAAGTTAGTAAATAAATTTTCAAGTGACCATTTAGGATCTAATTTTGGGTTTTTTTTTTCTTGTAGGGATTTGTTGTCAAGACCACAGTTTGAAATAGCTATAATTTTAGCATTTAGAAAAAACATTTTTCTTTAGGTAGTGTCCTGTGTTTATTTAGGTGTGGATTTTAAGGTTTTTCTAAGGAACTATTTTATGTTTTAAGGCCATGCTTGAAAAAAGTTGTAATTTTGACCCAGTGAGAAAAATTGGTGCTATTGATAGCACCACGTTTTGATTTGGGGGTTGATTTTAGAGTTTTTTTTAGCAACCATTTTATTCTTTAAGCCCATGGTTGAAAAAAATTGTAATTTTAACCTGGTTACAAAAAATGGTGCTACCAGTAGCACCACTTTTTGATTTGGGGGTTGATTTTAAAGTTTGTTTGAGAATCCATTTGATCCTGTAAGCCCATGCTTGAAAAACATAGTAATTTTGACCCGGTTACAAAAAATGGTGCTACCAGTAGCACCACTTTTTGATTTGGGGGTTGATTTTCATGTTTTTTATGCAAAAATATGGGTTTTAAGGGCTAGAGTTCTCGTTTTGAGGTCACAATTCTCATTAATTTGGTAACTATGTTAGGGGGGAGGATTGATCCAAGTGGATATCGGTATCAGCCCACCTATTCCAATGGGCTCACATACAGATTTCATATTGGCAGTTTCAGTTTTCATTTTGGCAGTTTTTTTCTAGCTTTCTAGTCCTAAACATCTGAGGCCGTTTTGAGGCCCTAAACAACATTTTTTGGGCCCACCACAAACACACTATTGTTGGAGTTAAAATGTGATGGATTGATGTGTATTTTTCAGATAAACCTTTCCAATGGGATATCATGCACCTAAAATAGAGATCGTATGCAAAAGTTAAGACCTTGAGAAGTTGATGTACCAACTTACCCCAATAGGCCCACATTACTTTTGGCGCTTCATCTCCTAGGGCTAGGTTTTTGGATGTCTAGGGTTTTGGAATTTGTGTTTGATGAAAAAAGGATTTTGGAGCTTCATTCTAACCATCTTATTTTGAATGAGTTTATTTGTCACATCTCCTCTCAAAGATAAGCTGTCACCATTGTAGCAAGCTTGTTTCAGTTTGTATTTTACAGTTTTAGCATATTTCGTTATTGAATAGAAGCCAAGTTTTATTGTATCTCTGTTATTTTTCATTGTATCTTTTTGTTAATAATATAAATTTGTATTCATTTTTTTCTTCTCATGAAATTTGGATCACGAGAGGAAGGAAATCCTATCTCTCCTAGGCACAAAACAAATTCATCTTTAAGATCAAATATAGGAAACAAAAAATCTCTCCTTGGGGATCTAAGAGAAAACTCCCATGGAAAGGTTTCCTGGTGTTCATTCTCTCCCACAATTTCCATGGGATGGATAACCCCACCAAAATATTAGGCTTGCAGATACTTTCTGATTTATCCACCCCTTCCATCCTACTTCTCTAGGAAACCATGATTGTTAGGAATAAAGTCGAGACTTCCCTTTCTGGCTCCTTCCTAGGTTGGGATTTTCTAGCTCTTGATGCTTAAGTAAAATATGAAGGTATCATCAAAGGGTGGAATAACTCGGCCCTCAAACTCTTAAAATTATGGGCCTTTCCTTCTTCCCTATTCACACACTTCTTCTCCAATGATATCGACCTCAAATTTATTTGTATCAATGTATACGAACCCTACCGTGACAGAAACTATTTATGGAAATCCTTCTTCAACAAGGATATACATCAACACATAATCATAGGTGGGGATTTAAACTTCACACTAGGATTCAATGAAATTTGGTGGCCCTCATCACAAAGAGACCCCCTCTCTAACCTTATCATTTCAAAATTGTATGAAGTTAATTTTTCAGACACTCAACCCATCAAATACTGCCCCACCTAGAGGAATATGAGATCAAGGAATTATAGGGTACAAAAGGATTGGATAGATTCTTACTCTCTGATTCTCTCTCCTTCAAGGGTCCAAGAGATTCAGACAATGGGTGGCCTCTAGTGGATTATTGGACCATAACCCAATCCTGCTTGAAACTGATGGTCCTAAAAAAAAAAACCTAGTTCTTTTAAATTCAACCCTCTCTGGTTAGAATCCAAATCCTATTTGCATGCCATTAAGGATTATTGGGATCCTTATGATCGACACCTCATGGAATTAGAAACCATCCAATTTATGGAAAACCTCAAGAGAGAGCTAAGGAGACCTCCATCACTTGGAATAAAAAAATAAAATAAGAGGAAAACATGGCCCTATCGAAGATAGAGATGAAATTGACAGAATGGAACTCCAAAGAAACTCAGGGGCCTCTCTTAGAAGAATTAGAAGAGTATAATTTTCTTGACTCCCAAATGAGAAAAATCCTCCTGAACATAGATCTAGATGGAGGATGTGAATCACATCCCTATGTATTCAAGTGGTAGATGAAAAAAAAAATCCACCACTTTTCAAAAAATAGGAAACAAAAGAATACCATATGGTCAATTCTCAAAAGCGATGGATCAAAGGAAAAATCCTTTTTCCATATTGTGAAGGAAGGAACTTCCTACTTTGAATCTCCCTACAAAGAAAACCACAAGGTGTGTTATCACTCCATAAATTCCCCTGGCTATGGAGGTAAGTCACAGAGGTAATGAAAAACCAACTTGAGGCTAGAAGCTAGTCCTTCCAACCCAGAAAGGGATCTTTGTCTTTAAATCATTCACTGAAAGGATTGATTTGGAATTACATCCAAAGGTTGTATCTCTTAAATAACAGGGTTTATAAAATAAGATTGTGGCAGAGTTGAGGAGAAGATCTTCATTGGACATGGAGTCAAACTCAGATATATCAATCAGATAACCTATAAAATTGGTTAATATGAACATGAACACTAAAAAGAAAGATATATGGCATCCATATAGACATTTGAATTGTTGTGATATGGTGATAGAATAAGAAATATAATATTATAAGATAAGATCATTTGGACAAGAATGAATTCTGCAACCATTTTCATACTTAGAATGAAAGTCAAATGAATGCAAAGATATAGAGAACCATTTGATGAATTATGTTAGGGACCTTACCTCCCTAACCCCTCACGTAGGTATAATAATATAATTCCATGTAATAAAGGCCAATATTAATAATGCCTAGTAATAAGGAAGAATACGTCAAATGTAAGAAGACCTAATAGAAGCTTCTTCTTCTAGAAGGATCTTCCTCTAGATTGCTATTTTGGATAGATAGAGTATAAATAGAAGTAGAGGGTATGAGAAATATTGTCTTAGATATTATTGTAATATATCTCTTCTCTACTATAGGTTTCCCCCTCGAATAGGAAAGTGAACATTGCTATCAATAATCAAAGTGCTCTTTCTGGTGTTATTTTGGTATTGTTTTGATTATATCATTACTTCTCTTCCATTTCTATATAAATTATTTATGTTCTACATACTACTTTATATCTAGAATACTACAAGGGATATCAAAGCACCTTCCTTGGCATAAAATTGTGGGTTAAATGTTTTTTTAGGGTAGAGACGTATTCTGGCATCTTAAAGTTATAGAGATCTATACTTACGGGCATAAACTCGCGGCCAAGGATTCATACACGCAGGAAATACAAGTGGTACCTATGCAAACATATTGATCCATGTGGATATCGGTGGCCACCCACCTTTTTCAACTCACTCAAAATAGTTTTCTAGCAATTTTGGCAATTTACTATTTTTAGCAGTTTTAACTTCGAGGGCCATTTTTAGGACCTAAATAAAGGTTTTTAGGGATCGAGCTTCTCAATGATAGCCGAAGGAATGATTGATCCCCCAAAATGAATCTCCTTGATTATACCTTTCCAACAGGCTATCATGCACCTAAAACAGAGATCATATGCAAAAGTTACAACCCCAGGAAGTTGATGTACTCACTTACCGAAACGGGGCCCACATGACTTTTGGCACTTCATCTGCTAGGGTTAGGTTTTTGGATTTCTAGGCATTTTGACATTCCTGTTTATTGTAAAAAGGCCTTCATAGCCTCATTGTGATCATCTTCTTGCGAATGAGTGTAGTCGTCACATCTCTTCTCAGAGATAAGATGCCACCATTCCAGCAAGCTTGTTTTCCATTGCACTTTACAGTTTCATCTTATTTTGTTATTGAATAGAAAACCAATTTTACTATATCTGTTTTATTCTGTGTTAAGTATATTTTCATAATCTATATTCATTTTCTTATGCTCATAAATTCTGGATCAATGGTATCAGAGTGGTCTTCTCCTTGTCGTCTTAATGCATGTCCCTAACGAGGTCAGGGTACAAAGAATTGGGTCTTGAGCTTGTTTCTCTTCAGGAAAAAAGCTCTTGCATGCCCAAGTGACCTATCATGGTAGGATAAAATAAATATGACAGGACAGGAGATCCTTTCAAAATGTTTCTTGAGGAAGCCCTCACCCAACAGAGGAATGAGAGGATGGATAGTTTCGCACAAATCCTTCGGCGGCTACCAATAGGTAATGCATCTTCCTCGAGCGGAGGCGCCACCCCCTTGAAGGTACAAATCAACTTCGATGTTCCTATATTTGAAGGTCAGATAGACACATATGATGTAGATAAGTGATTGAATCTACTAGAAGGGTATTTTTATGTCCATAACTTTTCGAATAGAGAAAGGATTACTTTTTCACTGCTCAAAGTCATTCCCCATGTCAAAGATTGGTGGGAAAATTTTTGTGAGAAAAAGGAAACATAGGAACCCTCATTATTTACAGTTGCGGCCACCTGGGAATCCTTCAGGGATGTTATTAAGGAACAATACTACCCTGTCGGAAGTTATGACGACTTGTATACCAAATGGACCACACTACGTCAAGAAAGAGGCCAAGCAGTGCCAGAGTTCACAAATATCTTCCATACATGGTGCACCAAGATGGGTATATAAGATTCAGAGCATCATATGGTGCTCAAGTATAGAGGTGCTCTACATAGATACATCCATACAAAAATGGAATTTCTGGATATCTCATCCTTGGGCGCGACCTACTGATATGTCGTCAAAATCGAAAAGAAGCTCAAACAAAAGATGCAACAATTTGGGCTAGGGAACCCCTCACAACAAAATCTAGGAAGGGGAAACCCCAACCAATAGAAAAAGGGATAGAGAAAAGATGGAAAATATCAGGACAACCAGTCCAAACCGCAAGCAAAGAAGGACACTGAAAAGACAAAGAAAGATACCGGGAAGTGGTGTCACTTCCATAAGAGCCCTTGGAATAACACTGTTGAATTCCACTCAAAGTAGACAATGGTGGCCAAAGTGAAATCCTCTGAATCAGATATGGGTTCTGACTCTGATTTAGAACCAGAAAGGGGAAGATGGATCATTGACATGGAACCTAGTGCCAATGTTGCTACCACCAAGATTCATCCTAGTGAACCAAACGAACTAGAATAAGGTGAGCACCTCTTCCATTCACAGATGTGGGTAAAAGGTACCTCAATACACTTCATCGTTGATAGTCGTAGCCAAAATAACCTCATCTCAGCAGAGGTCATCAAGTGGCTAGCCCTGGTGACAATGTTGCACCCACAACCCTACACCATTAGATGGCTCCACCAAGGAAGCGATATCCACATCATCCAATAGTGTCTACTGTCATATGGCATCAAGCCCTTCAAAGACAAGGTATTGTGTGATGTTTCTCCTATCAAAGTTTGTAATGTTATTTTGGGCCAACCTTATTTATGGAAACGTCATGTTGTATATGAGTCTAGGCCTCGTAGTGTTATTATTACTTTGAACGGGAAATTGTACAGGATACCCGAGGTAGTCCCTCCTAGTGCTATTTCTTTGATCTCTACCAAGAAATGCAGGAAGTTCATCTCTCAGACTGCGAAATTTGTCTTATTTGTGATTCTCTCTTAGAGTGAGAAAAATATTGCAACTACATCCAGGGCCTCCACGACTGATCTCTCCACAAAATAGAAGCAATTGGATAAGGTTGTGGAAGAATACTCAGGTATCTTCTCCTCTCCTACCGGGGTACCTCTGCACTGCCAGGTCAAGCATCCCATCGATCTGACCCCAGGTGCATCGCTGCCCAATGGGCCAGTCTATCATTGCTTTGTGTTAGAAACTGAGGATATCAAGAGGAAGATCCAATAAATGATCCACAAGGGGCACATATTTCCCATCTCATCGCCTTGTGGGAGCCCAATCGTACTGGTGTAGAAGAAAGATGGGACCTGGCGACTCTGCATTGATTACCGGGCCCTGAATAAAATCATAGTCTGAAACCGATACCTCATTCCCCAATTCCAATACCTCCTTTATTAGCTCATGGGGGACAAATAATTCAGTAAGATTGATCTGAAGTCTAGCTACCACAAGGTCCCAATAGAATAGACAGATGTATGGAATACCACCTTCAAGTCAAAAGAAGGTCTTTTGAATGGTTGGTCATGTCCTTTGGTTTGATAAATTATCCAGCAACTTTTATGAGGATGATGGACAATATCCTACAACCTTTCACCAATACTTTTATAGTGGTGTATCTGGATGACATCATCATCTACAAAAAGACTTGGGCGAAACACTTGCAACATATTCAACAGGTTTTGCACACCCTGCGGCAGCACAAACTATATGAAAACTTGGAAAAATGCTCCTTCGGCATGGGCAGGGTCCATTACTTATGCTACATCATTGATTGGCATGACGTGCATGTGGATCCTGCTAATCTCTAGGTCATCTGTAACTGGCCAGCCCCAACCACACTCACTGAACTTCGGAACTTCTTGGGCCTCACCAATTTCTATTGCAGGTTCGTGTTGTGATTCTCTCATATCTTATGGGCCCTCAGTGTTGTGGGGGGGAATCCCTCGTACAGAGTTATAATTTAAGGGCTCTAATCATGCATGCATAAAATGACCATTTCAAAGGCCTCTACTCTTTCCTATTCTCCCAACACAAAACCCCACATTCATGCAATACAAAGGTCTACATGAGATTCAATAACTCTACCATAAGTCCTTCATTTGATGTCGATCCCTTTTCTTTCACTCTCTCTTCGATTGCAAGCCTCCTCCCAAAGCTGACCTGCATTCACACATGAACAAACAAAAAGCTGTGAGCATGCATTTCATATACTAATTGCTAGGTTAGTTGTGACAATATCATAAAATAAACATTCAACTTGAACAAATGATATGGTAGGACGAGAAAAGTATTCCTTTTGTATTAATCTTCACAAGAGTAAACTTACAATATGTGGTTGGCACTGCTCCTCGAAACTGGTCCCAGGCTCCACTTCAACTATCCTCGAACTTCTTTGCTCTATGTTTCTCTTTAAACAAGGATGGCTAAAGGTTGGGACAAGGGGAATGCTCAATTGGGTATAGTCTCTTTACTATGATTTTCCTCCTCTCAAATGGGACCCCTACCCCTTCTTTTATAGGATAGAAGGAGCTAGGTATTTGGTCGAATGACCGGCCATACATGGCCGAAAGGTTTAGTTAACTTTCCCAAAGTTGTGTGTTCTATCAACAACTTTCCTTTTTCCGTGCTTTTGTAGGTACACATGGGTTGTATTGGAGCAGCTAGCATGTACACACATGCAATAATGGAGTAGGGCACATGGGCCTTTATAAAGGGGGTTTTTAAGAAAATTTGTTCAATAGTGTTTTGGAAAAGAAGGAGTCTGATATGGCCTGATGCCAGGTAAGTATGTTTAGTGCAATTTAGGTTTATAACACTCAGCCAAGTAACTAGGGATGGCGGTAAGGAAAAGTGTGTGTGGGGTCTATCCCAAAAAAAAACCTTCGATGACTTGAAGAATCGTTTGTGCTCATCCCATTACTTTCATTACCAGACCTGCAACATCCCTTTGAGATTGAGATAGATTCTTCAGACTATGTTGTGGGCGTCATTCTAACTCAACATGGCCACCTCGTGGAATATCATAGTGAGACACTATCAAATGTTGTCCGTACGTACCCTAATTACGATAAAGAAATGTACTCCATTGTGAAAGCATGCCACTAGTGGAGACATTACATTATTGGGAAGGAAACAATCATCCACACTGATCACAATCCACTACAGTTCATGGAGACACAAGGAAAATTGCATAATGATCGCCATCAGAAGTGGTCCACATACGTATAGTAGTTCCATTTCAACATCAAGTATAAAACAAGAAGTACCAACTGAGTTGTTGATTGCCTCAGACAAACTCTAGTTGCGGCATTCACCACGGTGCTAGACTCTTGCAGCCATGAGACATTTGGATGGCCCCACCTCTACGAGACAAACCCTCACTTCTCCACCACCTACCAAATGTTGGGCGCACAATCAGTGGTTGCTAATTTCCATCTTCAAGATGGGTTGTTGTGTCATCTAATCCATATTTGTGTTCCATCAAGCAAGCTCGAGAAGTTGATTTTGGAATCTCACTACAGTTGGGTGGCAAGACACTTTTGCATAGAAAAGATAGTGGATGTGTTGTAGAAACATTTCTACTGGACGAAACTTTGACAGGATGTCGACAAGTATCAAGTCCTGAACCACCTATGTTATTGCCAAACCGACCATTAAGAAACATGGCCTATAAACCCCTCTTCCTACTCTTGACAGGCTATGGGAATCCATCTCAATGGACTACATGTCAGGCCTCCCATCCACCAAGAGGGGAAATGACTTTTTTTTGTGGTTGTTGATTGCTTTTCCACAATGGTGATTCTAGCCACCTTCATGAAGAACATCATAGGAGAAGCCACCTCCAAGCTATTATTTGAACAAGTATGGGTACATTTCGAGATCCCACAAACCATTATCTTAGACCATGACAGTCGGTTACTTAGCACATTCTGATCGAGCCTCTGGTCATTGTTGGATTCCTAGCTCACTAAATCCACTGCCTTCCACCCCCAGACAGATGTCCAAACTGAGGTCATCAATCGGATGATCGTACATATCCTACGCATGTACAATTCAAAACACCCCCACACATGGGATGATATTATTCTATGTGTCCAACATAGCTACAATTGATGCATGCATAGCTCAACTGGCCACATCCCTTTCAGGTGGGGTTGGGATTCCAACCATTCCGCCCCATGGATGTTGCACTACCCCTAGTGACCACCTCGGCTGACCTATCTCTTGCTCCACCGGAAGCTGACAAAGCCACCTGGTTCATTGAGCTGATCTAGCACATCCTCCAGTAGGTTTAGGATATTCTACAAAAGTATAATTCCAAGTATAAGGAATGCCATGATCAACATCAGGTGCCACATAAGTTTTTGGTGGGAGACAAAGTTTCGTTGCACTTGCAGAAAGAATGCCTTACAGGCCCCCATCAAAATATTCTCCCACTCCGTTATGGGCCGTACACCATCACCAAGGCTGTGGGTGACAATTCTTTTGAGCTCAACATTCCCCCTTTCCTTGGTCTGCACCTAGTCTTCAACGTGGCTCTCCTTCGGCCATATTTCCCACCATTATTCGACACCTCAGAGATAACAGAGATGTTTAAACCAATAGATCTCAAACCTGACTGCATGAAACATTCATCCAGTGATCATATTGTGGAAACACAGATCAATGGAACTTGACAACAAAGGATCCATCTTTATCGAGTCGTCAAAGTAGGGCAGCTCCTGCACCAAGGCAAGTGGCTCACCCGGGGCCAAATTCAGCAGAAATTTCCTCATCTGATGGGGAAAATAAACACAATGGAGACCATTTATTCCTAAGGAGGGTGGATTTATCTAGGTGGATATTGATGGCCACCCACCTTTTCCAACTCGCTCAAAACAATTTTCTGGCAATTTTGGCAATTTACTATTTTTAGCAGTTTTAACTTCCAGGACCATTTTGAGGGCCTAAATGAAGGTTTTTCAGGATCAAGTTTCGCAATGATATCCAAAGGCATGTTTGATCCCCCAAAATCAATCTCCTCAGTGATACCTTTCCAACAGGATATCGTGCGCCTAAAATTGAGATCGTATGCAAAAGTTACACCCCCGGGAAGTTGATGTATTGACTTAACCAAACGGGTCCCACATGACTTTTGGCGCTTCATCTCCTAGGGTTAGGTTTTTGGATTCTAGGGTTTTTGACATTCCTGTTTATTGTAAAAAGGCCTTCACATCCTCATTGTAATCATCTTCTTGCGAATGAGCGCAGTGGTCACATCTCTTCTCAGAGATAAGACGCCACCATTCCAGGAAGCTTGTTTTCCATTGCACTTTACCGTTTCAACTTATTTTGTTATTGAATAGAAAACCATTTTTTTTGTATCTTTGTTATTCTATGTTAATAATATTTTAATAATATATATTCATTTCGTTCTACTCATAAAATTTGGATTAGATTTGTTGGCCACCCTTGTAACCCCTGTTGGTACCCGTTCGAGTGGTAGTGCAACGGACATCACCTGTATACGGATCGACCTAGATCTCTTGAAGCCCTCTATAAACCAATCGGTCACCTGAATACTATAGTTCCACCGAGAAAATCACTTGGGAAGATACTCTCTAGTACCTGGGTAGTTGGGTAGTATGGCTAAGGGCATGTTCTAGCCTCCTTAGTTGGTGCCCTAAGATATTGGGCCGAGTACTATTTTTCGACCCCACAAGTATATAAGAGAGATATATCATAGGGAAAACCCTTATCTATAGAAACCATGAATATCCTACCCCTAGGAATGGAAACAAAAATAAATAAAAATAGATAAGATCTATTGTCGTGCAATCGTGCCTTCTACATTCTGGTTGCGAAATTACTACACATTTCTTCCTGTTAAGAATTTGGACATTTCGTCACTGCAGTATTGTTCAGGCTGGAGTATAACTCCGCCGGATTTCAACCATTAGGTCCCATGGATGTTTCCCTACCCCCCCAACACACTTATTTGGGACCTATCCTACTGGGTTCCTCTCTTCGCCCCGATTCCATTGATACCTATCATTTTTAACACAATTGTTTTTGTGGACCTCGCCCATCTTCGATACCATTATTTGTCTTATATCCCTTTGGATACCCCCTTTTCTCCCTGATCACAGTGGTACCTATCATTTGACACCCATTTTCTTCATGGTCCCACCCACCCCTCCAGAACCCTTTTGTTTCTGCTTAAGTAAAATATGAAGGTATCATCACAGGGTGGAATAACTCTGCCCTCAAACTCTTAAAATTATGGGCCTTTCCTTCTTCCCTATTCACACACTTCTTCTCCAGTGATATCGAGCTCGAATTTATTTTTATCGATGTATACATACCCTACTCTGACAGAAAATAATTATGGAAATCCTTCTTCAACAAGGATATACATCAACACGCAATCATAGGTGGGGATTTAAACTTCACACTGGGAGTCAGTGAAATTTGGTGGCCCTCATCACAAAGAGACCCCCTCTCTAACTTTATCATTTCAAAATTGGATGAAGTTGAGTTTTCAGACACTCAACCCATCAAATACTGCCCCACCTAGAGAAATATGAGCTCAAGGAATGATAGGGTACAAAAGGATTGGACATATTCTTACTCTCTAATTCTCTCTCCTTCAAGGGTCCAAGAGATTCAGACAATGGGTGGCCTCTAGTGGATTATTGGACCATAACCCAATCCTGCTTGAAAATGATGGTCCTAGAAAAAAAAACCTAGTCCTTTTAAATTCAACCCTCTCTAGTTGGAATCCAAATCCTATTTGCATGCCATTAAGGATTATTGGGCTCCTTATGATCGACACGTCATGGAATTAGAAACCATCCAATTTATGGAAAACCTCAAGAGAGAGCTAAGGAGACCTCCATCACTTGGAATAAATAAATTAAATACGAGGAAAACATGGCCCTATCAAATATAGAGATGAAATTGACAGAATGGAACTCCAAATAAATTCAAGGGCCTCTCTCAGAAGAATTAAAAGAGTATAATTGTCTTGACTCCCAAATGATAAAAATCCTCCTGAACATAGATCCAGATGGAGGATGTGAAGCACATCCCTATGGCTTCAAGTGATAGATGAAAAAAAAAATCCACCACTTTTCAAAAAATAGGAAGCAAAAGAATACCATATGGTCAATTCTCAAAAGCGATGGATCAAAGGAAAAATCCTTTTTCCATCTTGTGAAGGAAGGAACTTCCTAGTTTGAAGCTCCCTACAAAGAAAACCACAGGGTGTGTTATCACTCCATAAATTTCCCTAGTTATGGAGGTAAGTCACAGAGGTAACGACAAACCAACTTGAGGCTAGAAGCTAGTCCTTCCAACCCAAACAGGGATATTTGTCTTCAAATCAATCACTGAAAGGATTGATTTGGAATTACGTCCAAAGGCTAGATCTCTTAAATAACAGGGTTTATAAACTGAGATTGTGGTAGAGCTGAGGAGAAGATCTTCATTGGGCATGGAGTCAGACTATGATATATCAATCACCTAACCTATAAGATTGGTTAATATGAACATGAACACTCAAAATAAAGATATATGGCATCAATATAGACATTTCAATTGTTTTGATATGGTGATAGAATAAGAAACACAATATTATAGGAGAAGAGCATTTGGCCAAGAATGAATTCTGCAACCATTTTCAGACTTAGAATGAAAGTCAAATGAATGCAAAGATATAGAGAACCATTTGATGAATTATGTTAGGGATCTAAGCTCCCTAACCCCTCACATAGGTAGAATAATATAATTCCATGTAATAAACGCCAATATTAATAATGCCTAGCAATAAGGAAGAATAAGTCAAATCTAAGAAGACCTAATAGAAGCTTCTGCTTTTAGAAGGATCTTCCTCTAGATTGTTATTTTGGATAGATAGAGTATAAATAGAAGTAGAGGGTATGAGAAATATTTTCTTGGATATTATTGTAATATATCTCTTCTCTACTGGAGGTTTCCCCCTCGAATAGGAAAGTGAACATTGCTATCAGTAATCAAAGTGCTCTTTCTGGTGTTATTCTAGTATTGTTTTGATTATATCATTGCTTCTCTTGCATTTCTATCTAAAATATTTATGTTCTACATACTAATTTATATCTAGAATACTACAAGGGATATCAAAGCACCTTCCTTGGCAGAAAATTATGGGTTAAATTTTTTTTCAGGGTAGAGACGTATTCTGGCATCTTAAAGTTATAGAGATCTATAGTTACGTGCATAAAATAGCGGTCAGGGATTCATACACGCAGGAAATAAAATTGGTACATATGCACACATATTGATCCATGTGGATATCGGTGGCCACCCACCTTTTTCAACTCGCTCAAAACAGTTTTCTGGCAATTTTGGCAATTTACTATTTTTAGCAGTTTTAACTTCTGAGGCCATTTTGAGGGCCTAAATAAAGGTTTTTAGGGATCAAGGTTCTCAATGATAGTCGAAGGAATGATTGAGCCCCCAAAATGAATCTCCTCGATGATACCTTTCCAAGAGGCTATTGTGGGCCTAAAACGGAGATCGTATGCAAATGTTACGACCTCGGGAAGTTGATGTACTGACTTACCCAAACGGGGCCCACATGACTTTTGGTGCTTCATATGCTAGGGTTAGGTTTTTGGATTTATAGGATTTTTTAAATTCCTTTGTACTATAAAAAGGCCTTCATAGCCTCATTTTAATCATCTTCTTGGGAATGAGTGCAACCGTCACATCTCTTCTTAGAGATAAGATGCCACCATTCCAACAAGCTTGTTTTCCATTGCACTTTACAGTTTCAGTTATTTCGTTATTGAATAGAAATCCAGTTTTACTGTATCTCTATTATTCTGTGTTAAGAATATTTTCATAATCTTTATTCATTTTGTTCTGCTCATAAAATCTAGATCAGTGGTATCAGAGCAGTCTTCTCCTTATCGTCTTAATGCATGTGCAAGATACCAGATATATAAAATATGCAGAACAAAAATGAAATGCTAGAAATGACAGAATAGCAGTAAAATGTCCATCATAATCTTCACAATACACAGAAGTGATATACGAAATAGCAATGGAAATAACATTTTGATTCAGATAGCAATGTTCA